>CAUEEP010000915.1:1182500-1456169 GCA_958450365.1 Mesorhabditis belari
CGAGCCCAGTCCATGGCATCCATCTGCACCATTTCTCTTCCCCCCATAGCCACCTTTGCCTCCATCACCGCCGCCACGAAAGCCATCACCACCATTGCCTCCATTACCACCATTACCAAAAATGCCCCAGCCTCCATGTCCCCCTTTGCCGCCTTTGCCAAACAGGCTGCGTCCACCGTTGCCACCATTTCCCCCATCACCGCCACTCCAGAGTCCACTCCCTCCACGACCACCATTTCCACCGGTACCGTACGCTTCATTTGTATCACCTCCGCACTGTCCATCACCACCGATCAATCCTAAAACTTTCATACAAACATGAGTCTTCCAATAGAAAAACCAACCACTCGCACCGTTTTTTCCATGTACACCATTAATGTTAGACATTTCAAAGGAAAAAAGAAGTGAAATAAGTTGAAGTTATTTGGAAATTCAAACAAGAATATACGTTATCAGAAAAAGAGAGAAAAACTAAAGTGTTAAATATTAGGATAAAGCCACGCCACGCCTTGCGGACAAAGAATGAATTGTGCAACGAAATTTTCAAACGAAAAAAGAAAATTGTGAACTACAACTGAGAACAATTTCAACTCAACTAACCTATAACTCTACAAGCAATCACTCGCTTTTTTAAGTTTTTTCAAGTTTTTCAAATTTGCAATTTGAGTAAATGAACAGATTTGCCTTCAGCAATACCGATTTTTGATCAGCAATATCGATTTTTGTTCAGCAAGAGAAATTTTCGCAGTCAGAACTGATAAGGTCCTCCCCTCCATTTCTCCGCTATATTCGCGCTCTTGAAGTCGCTTACTCGAAATCATTGCACCTTTCCCACCTTTTATTTACAATTTAAAAGTGTTCAATCAAAAATTGTAAAAATTAATTGACTTTCGCATTTCACATTTTTTGCAAAAAATAAAACCGTTCTCTTGATGGATCAGAGTTGATAAAAACGAGATGAAATATCAAAATCGTCTAATGCTTTGCTGCAAAAAAGGCAAACGGTTAAATGGAGATTACAAGCAAATACTTGGAAAGATCGTTCAAAGGACTTGGGCTTTTTTCAGATATACAGTCGAACCTCTCTATAACGAACCTCGATATAACGTAAACCTCTCTATAACGTAAGGCGTGACCGGTCCCGGTCGACGTTAAGCTATAGAAAACGGCACTCTATATAACGTAAACCTCTATATAACGTAAGCTATAGCCGTCCCGTGAGTTACGTTATAGAGAGGTTCGACTGTACTTGTTTTAAGAGACTCCAAACAATATCAACAAAATTAAATAGCCTTTTCGGTGGCAGCCAATATACAATAAATACGGTAGATTTGTTTTGCTGTAGAGGTCAAATTTCAGAAATAATTTGGTGTTTGAAGAAAATGGAAGAGTTGGAGTTCAACGAATATTCGCCGGTGAAATGAAGCTTCAGCTCCAATTTTCTCTTCCATAAATCTCATTTGGGAACCAACAAAAAAAGAGAGAAAAGAAATCCTCTGAGAGAAGACTTTAAGGTTTTTCAAAGTTTTCGGACTTTTTTAAAACTACTTCCCTTTTTTTGTTCAGCTCTTCGCCACTTCCTGTTTCCAGGAAGTGCACCAGTGCGAGTGGACAGAAAGACAATCGAGGACGAGTGGGTTTGCTATAAGTAAAAGCCTTCTGTCAGAAAGTGCGCGATTGTGTCCGCGCACAAAGAGCCCTCAAAGAATACCTAGTTTTTCGGCCGTTTCTCGGCCATATTTTGACGGATCGGGCTCGTTTTTGCGTCAGAAGATGCATCTTGAAATTCTCCATCGATTGGACCTAGGGTTTGTTTGGAAAAAGTGAGTTTCAGTGGATGGAAGCGCGATCGGAGCTTTTGACAGTGATTTCAATTCCAGTTCTAATATTCATGAAGTCATTGAGATCTGATGCTCGGATCGATCATGGATCACCAATTTTTCGGTGATTTGTGGGTCACGAATCGTGGATCGCAATAGATGATCCGTGGCCGCTTAAAAGTTTGGTGAAATCGATCCCGTTGGTGGATCTCGGATCTTTTTGTTGCCGCAAAATTTTGCTCTCCAATTGGTAATATAAGCCAAATCACGAGTTGAGTTTTTCCGCTCATTTTGGCAAAGAAGCAAAAAGATCAGCAGTTGCACTGTATCGAAGGGAAAACTTTGGCCTGAAATTTCGTTGCTGATCTTTAGCTGTTCGATGGATGACAAACGAGCTCGTTGAATTGTTCGTTGAATTTGAATGTTTTCAGTTTACAACAAATGAACTAAAACAAATCTACAAGAAATCATTTTCGAGATTATCTAAAAAGCATACCGTAAATACTGTAATTGGACCCCATGGGGTATTATTTTTTCCCTCCCCTTCTAGGGTGGGGTGAAATTAGAGAGGGGGTACTATTAGGGGACTTCAATTTTGCGAATATTTCATTAATTTCTTCTGCCATGTCGACCGTTGATGCTTGCCCTCAAGTCCCCTTCCTTCAATTCGATCCAATGTTTCGGATTTTCTATGCAGTTTACGTGGCCACAATGGCTATTTTTGGGATCACAACCAATGGGATGCTGCTGGTGGCAATTATGAAGAATTCGAAGCATTTTCTGAGCATTGATATATTTCACATTACAATCTCGCAGACGATCATCGGATGTGTGTATCTGAGTGGTTTTTTGACTGTGGCTGGTCCAGGTGAAGAGAATCTTTTTACGCCAGTTGAAGCTCTAAAATTCTCATGATTCAGCGAAAAGGCAAAGGCGGGAGGGCCGTTGAATTAGCAACTGTTACCAAAAACTGTTATTACAATTTGATATATCTAAGTTTTTTGTTTCTTAAAAGCAAGCAAGACTTAAAAACAAAAGATTTACAAGCAATTCTACAAAATTCTACCAATTACGGATTCTACGAAACGGATCCGGATCTCAAAAGCAAAGAAAAAGCGACAATGATCTTTTTAATAATAATAATAATAATGTATACCGGGGTTACCGGTGATTTTACTTTACACACCCATATTCACAATCTTGTGTTCGTGTCTTTCCCTAGTAAGTCACTACCCAATAGGCCCAAGCCCCAACCGACCCTGGGACGGACCAGACACAGCATCTTTTTGTGCCTACAAGTCACTTACCCATTATAGCTGCGGCTTTTTCTTGGTTATTTTAAACGTACTTGCTACACTTTTTTTAGAGAACTACTTTTCTTTCTGTTTTATCAAAAATGACACAGATTTACATACATCAAAAGAGTGAATGTCAAATCACTTTGACTTGAATCAACTTTACTCTCTAGACGCTTCAATGTTTCCTCATAACGGCCCCATCGCTCATCGGAGCTTTCGTCTTTTGGTTTATTTTTGCTTGGTTTCCTAATAATGGCTATGTGGGGATTTTTCCGACAACTCTAAATGGTTTAATCATGTTCATCAATCCCATCGTGCTCTTCATTTTCAACGATCAAGTTTATCTAGTTATTGTTATACAAACAAAACGGTTTAGGTACGGAAATCGATGCTTTCAGTGTTCTGCAGGGTTCAATCTAGATGAAGTCAAAAATTGGAAAAAAATAAAGTATTTCTCTTTTTGACAGCCTCTTTGCGGTGTCTTCTTTCTTTAAAAACTACAAAGTTTCATCATTTGAAAACAATTTCGAACTCGAGTAATCAGAAAACAGAAATACTGTAAACGCTCTGTTATGCAGAAGGTCCGTTAAAAGGTCTACGCTCTTAAAATTGAGAGTGAGAATGTCACACACACATCTTAATGATAATTAAAAGATCATTATAGCGAAGCTTTCACTACAAGCTGGAGTTAATAGACTTTGAGAGTGGCTACAATTAAATCCCCAGCAAAAATTTTGATTTTCGGGTATCAGCATTGCTGGTCCAATCGGACTTTCAAACACATTGAAATTAGCTTTCCTAACAAAAAATAGGCACGTAAATTGACAAAGGTTTTTCGAGCTTAAGCTTGCTTTTCTTCTCAGAATGTTCTAAAATCTTGGCAGCATTGTATTCCTCCATAATCATCGGACAACTAACAGAAAAACAGGGCCGCCTTACGCTATTTTTGATAAATTGTATGAAGAAGCCAATTAGAGTAATTAAACCGACTACAAGTCATTAAATGAAGATGAACTTTCACATAGTTACACGTGAAAAATCGAAATTTACTGTGCCTACAGTTAGTGTATTGTATGAGGCTGCACGAAGAAACGATTTTGAATCGCATTGACTTTGAGTCCGGCTTTTCGAGCTTCAACGATTCGCACAATGATCTTCCGTTGCCACTTTTCTCCTCTCTCGTTGCACTTCCCTTGTTACCCCATTCTCCTATTTATTTAAGCAGAAACTCGTAAACTTCTTGCGTAAAATCGTTTTTAGTTCAGCAGGTCCCCGGCTGAACAAGTTTTTTTGCGAGTAAAAAGCAATAGTATCGAAAAGTTTTATTCAAAAATATGTCAGATATAGATGAAAAGAAAAAAATAAAGAGATGAAGGACTTTTGATTCATTATAATTCATTCACTTCCACAGAAAACCGCCTTGGTCCTCATCTTCCCAGATGTCACCAATGTGACAGCCATTGCTTCCATTGTCTTCATTTTCACACTCCGTGAAGATAATCCAGTCTCCATCGCATCCATTTCCACAGTGAACCATGATTTTTCTAAAATTTGGGGGCTATTGATTTTAAACTTGAAATGAAAAACATATTGTAAATGTTCTATTAGGAGAACGAGTAAAAAATCGAGTCCACTGAGTATCTTGAGGTTTTGCCCCAAAGTTATTCAATGACTACTTAACTTTTCACCAGGCCGACTAAAAGAGCTATTACGGTATAAGAGAAGAAAATCGGCTGGTGAGCGCTTGAATAGAAATTTCCATCTCTGTTTATATACTCCGTTCAAGTTGAAAAAACCGCTGACTTGTCGCTGAATATGGCTTAGATAACACCATATTATGGTCACAGAAAATTATTTCCATAGCTAAGAAACAATTAATCAAACAGCAAATGCAAGAGAATTACTGCATCCTTTACTCCGTGTCAGGTCAAAAACAAGATTCACTTAACACACAGGGCGTTCAGCAACCCATTTTAAGTGGGTTTAGATATGTGAGGAAGAATTTGGAGTTGATATATCAGGGTTATTCCTAGGAGCAATTTTCTGGGCTCTATTCCGATGATTTTATGACTCAAAGGAACAACCCTCGACTAACAAATAACTCTACAAAGCACCCACACTTCTTTATTACAACTTGTCTGATTAAACAAACTTAATTTTGTTCTGTAAGCGCAATTTTTATTCAGCAACAGAAATTTTCGTTGCACGAACACTTTCATTGCATTCTAATCAGTTCATAAACAAAGAAAAAAGGTCACGGAAAATTTCATTGAACATTTTCTTACTTGAAAATACGATTTATTGCTCGAATTTGGACTACGTAGGCTCTGGGTAGTTGTTCACTCTGCTAACTTCTTGTTATTAGGGTCACTTCTTTTACAACTCTTCGCACAACTTTTCGAGAGCAGATCGACAAATATCCAATCGGCTAACTCGCCGATTTGCCCTCTAAAAGTTGTAGATGCACAAAAGAAGATATAAAATGAAAAGATTTTAAGTGATAAAGTATTTAATCAAGCAAAAATGCAAGAGAATTAGTAACTTGAAGTTTACTAAGCTCTTCTTGCGTAAAATCGTATTTAAGTCTTGGCAAAAAACCAATTTATCAAACTCTTGCGAATGTTTAGTAACCAGCAAACTTGGCTGTAGCAAACTTCTGGAAACCCCAGCCTTAAAAGAAGGATTTAATCACTATGTGTGAGCAGAGTTGTCCCGCGTCTCAAAATGCTTTTCATGGTTGTACGTAGTTTTTCTGTTATTCTGTCTTAAAATGTACATTTTATTCCATTTTTGTAGCATCGAAACATATTGTCAGCTTCTGTCGTTACCGTTATCGCCAAACATACTCCATTCTCCATCTCCACCATCTCCACTACCGCCCATAGCTGCTAAAATTTCGGAAAAGTGTTTTTTAAAAAAAGCAGTTCACAGCTCACAAAAAACACTGCTGGACATAATTTTACAAGCAGTCGAATTTTTACGATTTTTTTGAAAATACTGAATATCCAATAAAATTGTCTTTTAAACATCATTACTATCATAATTTTACATTTGAACTGGAAAAATCCAGGAGATGACAATTGAAACTTTCAGAAAACCAAATTATCAAAAGTCCCTGGCAAGGGCATGAAAAGGCATCAAAAGACAACCCAACATTTTTGTTAATGCATCTTCATTGCTCATGTTATCTTTTGGTTGGGTAAGGGGCTTTCGTCAGAGGAAAAATCCAGGAGATGACAATTGAAACTTTTCAGAAAAACCAAATTTATTCAAAAAGTGCCTCTGGCAAGTGGTCATAATTTTAAAGGCATTTGAAAAAAGAATAATTTTAACGAAATGAGCAATAACTGATAAAATTAACAAAGCCATAATCGATTGGACCTCCGTGACGCTGAATTACTTGAAAAAGTCTATTGTCGCTGCTTTCCACAAGGCTATCAACGAGATTCTGATCGACGGTCCTCCAAGCTTTAGTAATTGCCTTTTTAAGCTGACTGACCCTTCCATAAGTCTTATTTTCTCCATAAATCTTTCTGACCATATAGCCCCAGATGTTTTCTTGGGGATTGAAATCCGGTGAATTAGCTGGCCAGTCCAAGAGTGGGATTCCCTTCCTTTGGGGCCAGGCTGTCGTGCTTTGACTTGCCTGAATTGGCGTATTGTCCTGGATAAACACCAAATTTCGATGACGATTGTGGCTCCAGAAGGGAAGTAGAGATCGTCGAAGCACAAACTGATACTGGCTCAAGTTCATTTTCTTTGGCATAAAAACCAATTTGATCCGTCCGGTCGATGAGAAGGCCGCCCAGCACATCACTCCTCCTCCTTCGAAGTTTCGCCGCGAAAAGTGCAGTTTGTCTTTACGTAGGTCGTGCCAATAGTAGCAATCACCATCCGGCCCATCACAATTGAATTCTTTTCATCTGACCAAAAGATCGAAAGCAATAAAAAATTATCAAGCACAAATTTAATTGACTTACTGAGCTCCAGTCAATTCGCCGGTTCTTGTCTGCGAAGTCCAACGGCTTCTTTTGATTTATCGGCTTAATAAAATGGGCTTTTCGCATGCGCCTGCGAGCAATCAACTTGCTTTTTGCTAAAACTCTCGAATTTTCCTTGAGGAGACTCCCAGATTCAGATCTGCTTTGATTTTTGAGGAGGTTGTTGTTGAGTTTGAGGCCGTTCGAATCGATCCCTTTTTGTAGTTTTCGGTTTCCTTTCGGAATGCTTTTTGGTACCATAGCCAGTTGGATCCCTGACATAAGAGTCGACTACAGAAGGAGATCGGTTGATTTCTTGATCGGTTGGTCGTAATATCGCGGTTTCTCCAGTTGTTCAGATTCAAGCCATCAATGATGCCTTTTTCTTGATCGAAAAGCCTTTTTCCTTTACCCATATCCAAAAAATAACATGTAAGCATTTAAAAAATGAAAAAAGATGCATTAAAAATCCAAAACAAATGATTGAAGGCAAAATTGTTAACTTTTTTTCAAATGCCTTTAAAATTATAACCACTTGCCAGAGGCACTTTTTGAATAAATTTGGTTTTTCTGAAAAGTTTCAATTGTCATCTCCTGGATTTTTCCAGTTCAAATGTAAAATTATGATACCGTATTTACTCTAATAAAAGCCCCCCCTCTAATAAAGCCCCCCCCCCCCTCCAATAAACGCCCCCCCCCCCAAGTACGAAAATTTACAAACTACATAGGAATAGCGACTTTTTTTTGATAATTTTTTGGTTTCTCTTTTAAACTTTCTAAGTAACCATTTTTACGTTTTGTTGATTTGCCGTATACTTTTGAAGTACCGCCCCCAAGTGTCCCCAAAAAGTTTCCCCAAAGTGTCCCCATATGGGAACTCTTTTTGATACTGAAATGCTTTGTTTTCTTTTTTTCTCTAGAGCTTTTTTAAAATCCTGTTAGAGACGAAATTGTTTAAACTCTCCATATTAGATTTTCTCTTTGGGGACAGTTTGGGGAAACTTTTTGGGGACACTTGGGGGCGGTACTTCAAAAGTATAAATTGTTGAAATAATTTTTTTTTAGTTGGACTTCATGGATGTACTCGCCGATTTTCGAAATCTTCATGAAGATGAAATGGAAGGATTCTGCGAGGCGGGTCGGGAACATTTCGACAAACGATCCGATTCACGTGAAAGTTTGAACGACCCCGCCGACGACAATCCAATCCACAACGAAACAACGATTGGAAAACGACCGAGAAGAACATTGGACGCGAAGACGAAACTCGAGGTTGCTAAGATGGCGAGAGATGTTTCCATTCACTCGGCGGCGAAATTCTACTGCATCGATCGCAAAGTGGTCAAGCGATGCCTGAAAAAGAAAGAAGAGCTGGAAGAGCTTCATGGGAAAAGGAAACGATTGGATGGAGGAGGCCGCCACCTGAATTCGGCTGATGTCGACGAAGCTTTGGCAATTTGGGTGCGGAAACAACGGGCTGAAAAAAAGAGGGTCACTCGTCGGATACTCTTCAACGAAGCGGCTAAACGTTTTAAGGAAGTCGGTGTACCTTTCATTGGAAGCAACGGCTGGATGGAGAAGTTCTTGGAACGGCACAATTTTTCGCTTCGCATTCCTACAACGACCACCCAGAAGCTACCGGCAGATTTTGAGAAGGTCCTCGTCAATTATTTCCTCAATCTTGGACAAAAATTGGCTGAAAACAACTACAAATATGTGTTTGCGGCCGACGAGACTGCTGTCTGGCTCGATCACTCATCGAACAAGTGCATTGATTCGATCGGAGCGAAAGAAGTTGAAGTGCTCACAAGAGGTTACGAAAAACTCAACGTTACGGTGATGCTTACTGCCAGAGCTGATGGCTTTAAGATGAAACCGTTTGTTGTGTTACCACGAAAAAGAATGGATAAGAAAGTTGAAGAAAAGTTTCGCAAACGATTAATCCTTTATTGGAGTGGTAAAGAGCAAAAATGCTTCGATAACTCAATCACAACTGATTATTTGGAAATGACCTTTCGGGGGATTGGGTTCTTTGACAAAAAGGAACGCTCTTTATTAGTATGGGATCAACACACGGCCCATCGAAGCGAATCAACGATGAAATCTTTGACAAAACTAAAGCTAGACTGCTTTTTTGTACCTGGAGGCACGACTAAATTTGTTCAATGTGCAGATGTTTCCTGGAATGCTCCCTTTAAAAAATATATTCGACCTTCCGGATTTAAAGCAATTCAGAGTGCCCGATTGGATAAGGAAATCGATAAAATTTTAGTCCCAAGCATCGAATCAGCAAATTTTCGTGAGCCTAGACAAGAGGCTGAATACGATTCTGATACATCAATTGCTTGAAATGCTGTTTTTCTTACATTCTTAGTTTCTGTTAATTTTTGTTGTTGAAATAAATAAATAATTCGATAAAAGTGACTTATGATCTCGAATGCTTTATTTGCACTACTATTTTTATCGTTGAATCAACGTCAATTATGTGTCTAAGTACGCCTGCAGAGGGCTATCGAAAAATAAAAGCCCCCCCCCCCTTGAGGGGTATCGAAAAAATAAACGCCCCGGGGCTTTTAATAGAGTAAATACGGTAGTAATGATTTAAAAGACAATTTTATTGGATATTCAGTATTTTCAAAAAAATCGTAAAAATTCGACTGCTTGTAAAATTATGTCCAGCAGTGTAGATACGTCAGAAACGATACCGATAAATATAAAACAAGAATGACGTGCAAATGGCTTTATTTTGCATTAAAAATTGTCTTAAAAACACATTTTTCTTGTTAGAGTCTTGGGAAATCGTTTTGACTTCTTGTTGGTTGCTGAAATGAATGGTGGGTCATTGAAAGCAGAATTGTTTCGAACCTTGTTTTCAAAAGGCGAACCCAGTCCATGAGATCCATCTGCACCATCTCTCTTCCCCCCATAGCCACCTTTGCCTCCATCACCGCCGCCACGAAAGCCATCACCACCATTGCCTCCATTACCGCCATTACCATTATCAACGCTAGTATTAATTTGATCTTTTTTTGATCAATCAAGCACTTGAATCTGTTCCCGAAATCAATTAGTGTACGGCTTTCAGACAACCTGCCAATCAAACTAAATAATCCAGGCTGTTGACATGTCTAGCATTAATGGTGCACATGGACAAAGCGGAGCAAGTGGTTGGTCTAAAAATGATCTTCAAAAAGTCAAGAAAACATTTCATCTAGGACTTTTTAAGTTTAACATTCAGGATTCATTGGTGGTGCTGGACAGTGCGGAGGTGATACAAGTGAAGCTTATGGTACCGGTGGAAATGGTGGTCGTGGAGGGAGTGGACTGTGGAGTGGCGGTGATGGGGGAAATGGAGGGGATGCTAGTGGAATGAATGGAGTGGGGGGAAATGGTGGTGATGGTGGAAATGCTGGAATGATGCAATGGATATCGAGATTCATGACTAGGGACGGTGGGTTTTAGTAGTTATGTTTGACAACACGGCTTTGTGCTGGACTTGAACTTTGTCGTATAATGAAGCTTAGCTTGGACGGGCGATGGGGGGAATGGTGGCAACGGTGGAAGCAGCATGTTTGGCAAAGGTGGCAACGGGGGACGTGGAGGCTGGGGTATTTTTGGTAATGGTGGTAATGGAGGCAATGGTGGTGATGGCTTTCGTGGCGGCGGTGATGGAGGCAAAGGTGGCTATGGGGGAAGAGAGATGGTGCAGATGGATCTCATGGACTGGGTTCGCCTTTTGAAAACCAGGTTCGAAACAATTCTGCTTTCAATTTCAATGACCAACCATTCATTTCAGCAACCAACAAGAAGTCAAAACGATTTCCCAAGACTCTAACAAGAAAAATGTGTTTTTAAGACAATTTTTAATGCAAAATAAAACCATTTGCACGTCATTCTTGTTTTATATTTATCGGTATCGTTTCAACCGTATCTATTTTGTGAGCTGTGAACTGCTTTTTAAAAAACACTTTCCCAAAATTTTAGCAGCTATGGGCGGTAGTGGGGATGGTGGAGATGGAGGATGGAGTGTTTTCGGTGATGGCGGTAATGGAGGTGATGGCAGCAACGGTGGCAACGGAGGGAACGGAGGATGGAGTGTTTTCGGTGATGGCGGTAATGGAGGCGATGGCAGCGGTGGTGGTGGTGGAGGGAAGGGAGGGTGGAGTGTTTTCGGTGATGGTGGTGATGGAGGCGATGGCTAGTATGTTTGGCGATAACTGTAAAGATCGAAGCGGACAATATGTTTTGATGCTACAAAAATGTAATAAAATGTACATTTTAAAACAGAATAACAGAAGAACTACGTACAACCATGAAAGGCATTTTGAATCGTGGGACAACTCTGCTCACACATAGTGATTAATTCTCTTTTTTTGAAACTAGGGTTTCCAAAGGTTTGCTACAGTCAAGTGCAGTAAAGAGAACAAGAATTTCTGTTTCAGCACAGTTTCTAAGTGAATCCTGTTTTTGACCGTAAACAGAGTATCACTCTTTTTGCAACACAAAAGTAACAAGTGCATTGATTCGATCGGAGCGAAAGAAGTTGAAGTGCTCACAAGAGGTTACGAAAAACTCAACGTTACGGTGATGCTTACTGCCAGAGCTGATGGCTTTAAGATGAAACCGTTTGTTGTGTTACCACGAAAAAGAATGGATAAGAAAGTTGAAGAAAAGTTTCGCAAACGATTAATCCTTTATTGGAGTGGTAAAGAGCAAAAATGCTTCGATAACTCAATCACAACTGATTATTTGGAAATGACCTTTCGGGGGATTGGGTTCTTTGACAAAAAGGAACGCTCTTTATTAGTATGGGATCAACACACGGCCCATCGAAGCGAATCAACGATGAAATCTTTGACAAAACTAAAGCTAGACTGCTTTTTTGTACCTGGAGGCACGACTAAATTTGTTCAATGTGCAGATGTTTCCTGGAATGCTCCCTTTAAAAAATATATTCGACCTTCCGGATTTAAAGCAATTCAGAGTGCCCGATTGGATAAGGAAATCGATAAAATTTTAGTCCCAAGCATCGAATCAGCAAATTTTCGTGAGCCTAGACAAGAGGCTGAATACGATTCTGATACATCAATTGCTTGAAATGCTGTTTTTCTTACATTCTTAGTTTCTGTTAATTTTTGTTGTTGAAATAAATAAATAATTCGATAAAAGTGACTTATGATCTCGAATGCTTTATTTGCACTACTATTTTTTTTATCGTTGAATCAACGTCAATTATGTGTCTAAGTACGCCTGCAGAGGGCTATCGAAAAATAAAAGCCCCCCCCCCCTCCAATAAACGCCCCCCTTGAGGGGTATCGAAAAAATAAACGCCCCGGGGCTTTTAATAGAGTAAATACGGTAGTAATGATTTAAAAGACAATTTTATTGGATATTCAGTATTTTCAAAAAAATCGTAAAAATTCGACTGCTTGTAAAATTATGTCCAGCAGTGTAGATACGTCAGAAACGATACCGATAAATATAAAACAAGAATGACGTGCAAATGGCTTTATTTTGCATTAAAAATTGTCTTAAAAACACATTTTTCTTGTTAGAGTCTTGGGAAATCGTTTTGACTTCTTGTTGGTTGCTGAAATGAATGGTGGGTCATTGAAAGCAGAATTGTTTCGAACCTTGTTTTCAAAAGGCGAACCCAGTCCATGAGATCCATCTGCACCATCTCTCTTCCCCCCATAGCCACCTTTGCCTCCATCACCGCCGCCACGAAAGCCATCACCACCATTGCCTCCATTACCGCCATTACCAAAAATACCCCAGCCTCCACGTCCCCCGTTGCCGCCTTTGCCAAACATGCTGCTTCCACCGTTGCCACCATTTCCCCCATCGCCCGTCCAAGCTAAGCTTCATTATACGACAAAGTTCAAGTCCAGCACAAAGCCGTGTTGTCAAACATAACTACTAAAACCCACCGTCCCTAGTCATGAATCTCGATATCCACTGCATCATTCCAGCATTTCCACCATCACCACCATTTCCCCCCACTCCATTCATTCCACTAGCATCCCCTCCATTTCCCCCATCACCGCCACGCCACAGTCCACTCCCTCCACGACCACCATTTCCACCGATACCGTAAGCTTCATTTGTATCACCTCCGCACTGTCCAGCACCACCGATCAATCCTAAAACTTTCATACAAACATGAGTCTTCCAATAGAAAAACCAACCACTCGCACCGTTTTGTCCATGTACACCATTAATGTTAGACATTTCAAAAGAAACAAGAAGTGAAATAACTAAAAGAAGTTTTCTTGAAATTTGAACAATATTCATTCAAAAATACGCACGTATACCTTATCTGAAAAATAGGAAAAAACAAAAGTGATAAAGCCACGTCTTGGGAAAGCGGCAAAAAATTGATTGTGCAACGAAATTTTCTTGCAAAAGAAAATTGTGAACTACGCTACTACCCATAACTCTACAGGCAATCACTAGTTGTAAAAATTTACAGTTAGAATGAATGAACAGATTTGCTTTGGTTCAGCAAGAGAAATCTTGGTAGTCAAAACTGTTCAGGTCATCTCCTCCATTTAAAATTCTTTAGTAATGTGAACTGAAAAGATTCGAAGAAATATATTTGAAGGAATTGTCTTTTCTTAGCTTCAAACTATTTTTGTGTTTTCTGCTTTTGGCTGAATATTTTGTACCTCTCTTCCCTTCTCTACCTATATTTTCGCATTTCACACTTTTGTAAACAATAAAACCGTTCTCTTGATGGATAGGATCAGAGTTGGTAAAAAAGCGATGAAATATCAAAATCGAGGGAAAATCTCAATCAGCTTCAATTGGATTGTTTTTTGTTCCAGGATGCACTACAAAGTTTGTTCAATGTGCAGATGGGGCTTGGAATGGTCCTTTTAAGGCACTGATTCTACAGTTTTACGTGGATTGGATTTTGCCGCAGGCACCTGAACGGACAAAAGGTCGGAACCCAAAGGCCCCTGGAATACACATCTACTTAAAGTCTAGATGAACTGATATATCAAATCCAAATTCTTCCTCACATATCTCAACCCACTTAAAATGGGTTGCTGAACAAACTTCTCTTGGCGATTTTTGACGGTTTTATCCGCTTTGGCTAAGGTCAAATGTCACATTTATTTTTATGTTTTCTTTGGCTCAACAATTTTAATACATATTTCTCGATGTAATTTCTGTTGTCATATTATTGCGCCAATGCGAGATACCACTTTCACTTCGGAACGAAGGTCATTTAATTGATTGCGCAAACTAATTTTATGTCGCCATACGATTGTGTCAAAGAGAAATATTTTTATCTAATTTTCTTATCAACGCTAGTATTAATTTGATCTTTTTTTGATCAATCAAGCACTTGAATCTGTTCCCGAAATCAATTAGTGTACGGCTTTCAGACAACCTGCCAATCAAACTAAATAATCCAGGCTGTTGACATGTCTAGCATTAATGGTGCACATGGACAAAGCGGAGCAAGTGGTTGGTCTAAAAATGATCTTCAAAAAGTCAAGAAAACATTTCATCTAGGACTTTTTAAGTTTAACATTCAGGATTCATTGGTGGTGCTGGACAGTGCGGAGGTGATACAAGTGAAGCTTATGGTACCGGTGGAAATGGTGGTCGTGGAGGGAGTGGACTGTGGAGTGGCGGTGATGGGGGAAATGGAGGGGATGCTAGTGGAATGAATGGAGTGGGGGGAAATGGTGGTGATGGTGGAAATGCTGGAATGATGCAATGGATATCGAGATTCATGACTAGGGACGGTGGGTTTTAGTAGTTATGTTTGACAACACGGCTTTGTGCTGGACTTGAACTTTGTCGTATAATGAAGCTTAGCTTGGACGGGCGATGGGGGGAATGGTGGCAACGGTGGAAGCAGCATGTTTGGCAAAGGTGGCAACGGGGGACGTGGAGGCTGGGGTATTTTTGGTAATGGTGGTAATGGAGGCAATGGTGGTGATGGCTTTCGTGGCGGCGGTGATGGAGGCAAAGGTGGCTATGGGGGAAGAGAGATGGTGCAGATGGATCTCATGGACTGGGTTCGCCTTTTGAAAACCAGGTTCGAAACAATTCTGCTTTCAATTTCAATGACCAACCATTCATTTCAGCAACCAACAAGAAGTCAAAACGATTTCCCAAGACTCTAACAAGAAAAATGTGTTTTTAAGACAATTTTTAATGCAAAATAAAACCATTTGCACGTCATTCTTGTTTTATATTTATCGGTATCGTTTCAACCGTATCTATTTTGTGAGCTGTGAACTGCTTTTTAAAAAACACTTTCCCAAAATTTTAGCAGCTATGGGCGGTAGTGGGGATGGTGGAGATGGAGGATGGAGTGTTTTCGGTGATGGCGGTAATGGAGGTGATGGCAGCAACGGTGGCAACGGAGGGAACGGAGGATGGAGTGTTTTCGGTGATGGCGGTAATGGAGGCGATGGCAGCGGTGGTGGTGGTGGAGGGAAGGGAGGGTGGAGTGTTTTCGGTGATGGTGGTGATGGAGGCGATGGCTAGTATGTTTGGCGATAACTGTAAAGATCGAAGCGGACAATATGTTTTGATGCTACAAAAATGTAATAAAATGTACATTTTAAAACAGAATAACAGAAGAACTACGTACAACCATGAAAGGCATTTTGAATCGTGGGACAACTCTGCTCACACATAGTGATTAATTCTCTTTTTTTGAAACTAGGGTTTCCAAAGGTTTGCTACAGTCAAGTGCAGTAAAGAGAACAAGAATTTCTGTTTCAGCACAGTTTCTAAGTGAATCCTGTTTTTGACCGTAAACAGAGTATCACTCTTTTTGCAACACAAAAGTAGAGAACAGTTTTTTGTCGATCAGTTTTGTGTTTCAAAGCTAATTTTCTGTAGCCATTTTATTCGATGAGATCTCGTTTTTTCATCTTCTTTTTTTCATCTCGCGATAAAAAAATAAAGGTCTCTGAAAGCAGTAATTCTCTTGCATTCTTACTTGATTAATTACTGAGCACTTAAGATCTTTTCATGTGGCGATAATATATGTTCTCTAAGCCGTATTCTGTCACAATTCAGCAGTTTTTTCACCTTGAATGGCGTACATAAACCGAGATAAAAATCTTGAGTCAAGCCCTATTCAGCCGTTTTTCTTAATTACGAAAGGAAAATTGTGAAAGGCTAACTATGGAAATGGTGACCGTAGAGGTGATGAAGAGTTCCTCAAACGGATAACAGGGAAATGAAAGCTTAATTAGAGGAAAAGTGGATAATAGTGGGGAGTGAAACTGGGAGAAGAGAAAATGGAAACACTGTACAGAAGAAGAGCTCGGTTCTAGGAAGATTGGGTAGCCTAATGGGAAACGAACTGTAGACCAATTTTCCAAATTTGCAAACTTTAGTTACACAGATAGACTCAAAATTTTTGATCTTAAATCTCTTAGACACCGCCGCTTGGTCACGGATTTAACAGAATGTTTCAAAATTGTAAAGGGCAGACAACCTATCCCTCTTTTTCGAGATTTGTTCAAAGTTAATCCCACGGTTAGTTCAAGGAGAGGTTCTTTCGTTTTAGAAATTCCAGGCACCTCCAA
Source organism: Mesorhabditis belari (assembly GCA_958450365.1). Classification (NCBI taxonomy): domain Eukaryota; kingdom Metazoa; phylum Nematoda; class Chromadorea; order Rhabditida; family Rhabditidae; genus Mesorhabditis; species Mesorhabditis belari. The sequence goes on from CAUEEP010000915.1 coordinate 1,199,165, forward strand.
TAAGTTTGTGTATAACTCTTTTCCAATAAGAACTGCCAGAATTTTAAATCGATTCCCCCAGAGTTTTGAGAGCGTCCAATAGTCTCGAAACCTTTCAATTATCTGTAGATGATCTTGATCTTGAAGTTCTAGTGGATCTTTGACGTTATCTGTGCTACCCATATATTACATATATTATATCGTCTCGACCCTTTTCGTGTTATGTGTATGAATTCGTGTGTATTATATGTATCTTAAATCTAGCGCACTTTAGCTCAGGTCCTGAATAAAGTATCTATGTCTATATATATATAAATGAGGCGTGCAGAAAAAATAGACTGTAAAGATTGACGGCGCAGCAAATGGGAACAAGCCACCACCGAGTCAGATGGATCAAACGACGTGCAACGCTTTTCTACTCATTACATTCTTGATAGATAATCAAACGTTTTTGTTTCTCATTGCGCAAAAAAAGAAACAAAAGAACTGTAACATGCAGTTAATATAAGAGCACTTAACAAACCAGAACAGAAATCCAGTCATTCGCCCAACTCAATTCAAAAATGATTTCGCTCCAAAAATAGTTTGAAGCTAAGAAAAGACAATACCTTCAAATATATTTCTTTAAATCTTTTCAGTGCACATCAGTCGAGAATTTTAGTTCATGCACTCAACAACACTACAACCTCAACACTACATTTATGAAGCTACAACCAGGGTTATTCCTAGAAGCAATTTTCTGGGCTCGATTCCGATGATTTTATGACTCAAAAGAACAACCCTCTACTAACAAATAACTCTACAAAGCACCCACACTTCTTTATGATAACTTGACTTACAACTTGTATGATTAAACAAACTTAATTTTGTTCTGTAAGCAATTTTTGTTCAGCAACAGAAATTTTCGTTGCACGAACATTTTCATTGTATTCTAATCAGTTCATAAACAAAAAAAGGTCATAAAAAGCCTCATTAAACATTTTCTTACTTGAAAATACGATTTATTGCTCGGATTTGCTTTTTCCTGGCACCATCTTAAAAGGAAACTCGAGTGCTTATCTTTTTCCGTTTGATCGTAATCTTTTAAAATGGGACTACATAAGCTCTGGGTAGTTCTTCACTCTGCTTCACTCTCTTTTCAAGGGGAGAGAGACAAATAACAAATCAGCTAACTCGCCGATTTGCCCTCTAAAAGTTGCACAAAAATACGCTCTGAAAATTGACCACCCTCTTTCTCATGTCCTCTTTTTCTGTTCATTGTTATAATTAATAAAACTTCAGCAAACAAATCATGGTTCACTGTGGAGATGGAGGCAAGGGTGGGTGGAGTATCTTCGGAAATGGCGGAAATGGAGGCAATGGAAGCAATGACTGGAAAACTGGTAGAAGCTATATGTCTATCTTTGCTCTAAACGTGATTTTGTGAAGATACCAACGCAAACAGATGACTTTCAATTCACTAAACAGCCAATGCTTAATAGTCAATTCAATACAATTTTCAGTTGTCATCTGTGGAAATGGTGGCAACGGTGGTGGAAGTTTCTTCGGAAACGGCGGAAATGGAGGCAATGGCACCGGCCGTTCCACTGATGTTTATTGAAAACGTCAAGTCAAAGCATTTTACCAAAATTTCGTCTTTTTGATCAATTCTCTTTCTATTCAATAAACATATTTTTACTCTGAGAAAACTTATGAACTTAACAGAATATCTAAATGCATATACAGGTTTTGATGTCCAAATGTCCTGAGCCTTGTCCCAAGCCTCCTTTCTTGACTCCTCCTCTCAATTCTCTTGGGACCTGGACCTATAAATGTTCAATAGGGTTACAATCCGGCGAATAGAGTGATTTTCGCAGCAAATTGACGTTGTTGAGCCGAAACCAGGCAGGCAATCTTACGAAAACTCCAGGTCGGATCTTCGGTTTTCGTCCCAACACCAATTTACTTGTATGTTTTGGATCCCCATCCTGCTGGTACAGCCAGGACTTGGACTCATTGCTACGTTGGCGTAAGGAAGCATATCGTTTTACAGCATATCCCTATATTTCACACTGTCCATGATTCCATCTATGAGCATTCGAGGTCCGACTGAGTTTGAAGAAAAACAGCCCCATCACAGTATCCCTCCTCCATTGAATTTGACAGTCTGGCGAATCTATTTCAAGTTTTATCGTGTTCCGGTGGGTCTCTTGATGGTGTATTTGCCATTACTGTTGAACAAATTGATCTGGGTTTCATCACTCCACAAGACACGTTCCAGTCATCGATCGACCAATGTTGGTAGGTGTGGCGAATTCCAAACGGAGCCTCCTGTGTCTAGGAACCATCAAAGGTTTTCGAGCATGTCGTCGTGAAAACAACCCGAGAAATTTCAATCGCTTTCGAAACGTTTGTGAAATTACATTAATTTTCCCTTTTTAAGTAACTTTTCCTCTGTGGCTGTAAAATCCGAAGCCGAGGCGAAGAAATGCCAAAGCGCCGGGTTTTGTCAAGACGTTGTTTTTACTTTTCGTCCTTTTTAATCGGTCCACATTTCCACACTTTTTCATCTGTTTGGAGAGCCCCCAAAGTGTCATCTTCGAAACGAAGAAGCCACTTTGAATCACATTGACTTTGGGTTCGGCTTTTCGAGCTTCAACGATTCGCACAATGATCTTCCGTTGCCACTTTCCTCCTCTCTCGTTACACTTCCCTTGTTACCCCATTTTCCTCTTTATTTAAGCAGAAACTCTTTAATCACCCTCTCCACTGTTTTTTGCGAGTAAAAAGCAATCGTATCGAAAAAATAAAAATTAATCAAGTAAAAATGCAAGAGAATTACTGCTTCAAGCGACCTTGATTTTTTATAGTGGGATGAAAAAATGAGATCTCATCGAATAAAATGGCTACAGAAAATTAGCTTTGAAACACAAAACTGACCGAGAAAAAACTCTTCTCTACTTTTGTGTTGCAAAAAGAGTGATAACAGGATTCACTTAGAAACTGTGCTGAAACAGAAATTCTTGTTCTCTTTGTGGCCAACTCTGTGAATTTAGCTTTAAATAAAAATAAACTTGTGTAAAGTTGCTATGATTGTTTCTACAGTACAAAACCTTCGCATATTGCTGAACATTGTTTAACTTAACTACAGCTACAGTATAGAAACAAAAGAGTTGAATTACAGTTAGCACTAGTTATAGAAAAGGCGGACAATCGGGCCAGTATCGAATTCTTTTGTAGCAAAAATTTTGAATCAAGAGCTGGATTTCTTCTTGTGAGAATCTATCTTGCGTAAAATTTATTTAAGTTTGTTATCTTTCATGCTTTGGCTTGAAGCAGAAGACAAAAATGAGGCCCCCGGGTAATTTAGTGTCAAAGTCCCATCAGGACAGTGAAACCTTATAGTTGTTGTTAAACTGAGTCCTTTATCAGACGGGATTCTAGAAGCCCTTGAATAAAAAATGCTTGTTTTTATAGCATTGACAATTTATCAAGCTCTTGCGAGTGTTTCTTAAGCTCTTCTTGCGTAAAATCGTTTTTAGCCTTGACAAAAAATTAATTTATCAAACTCTTGCGAATGTTTAGTAACCAGCAAACTTGACTGTAGCAAACTTTTGGAAACTCCAGCTTTCAAAAAAGGATTCAATCACTATGTGTGAGCAGCGTTGTCCCCCGATTCAAAATGCTTTTCTTGGTTGTACGTAGTTTTTCTGTTATTCTGTTTTAAAATGTACATTTTATTCCTTTTTCGTAGCATCGAAACATATTGTCAGCTTCCGTCTTTACCGTTATCGCCAAACATACTCCATCCTCCGCCACCGCCCGTACCATCACCGCTGCCATCGCCTCCATCACCACCATCACCGAAAATACTCCACCCTCCGTCCCCTCCGTCGCCACCGTTGCTGCCATCGCCTCCATCACCGCCATCACCGAAAACACTCCATCCTCCATCTCCTCCATCTCCACTACCGCTCATAACTGCTAAAATTCCGGAAAAGTGTTTTTAAAAAGCAGTTCACAGCTCACAAAATAAATATGTCTGAAACGACACCGATAAATATAAAACAAGAATGACGTACAAATGGCTTTATTTTGCATTAAAAATTGTCTTAAAAACACATTTTTCTTGTTAGAGCCTTGGGAAATCGTTTTGACTTCTTGTTGGTTGCTGAAATGAATGGTGGGTCATTGAAAGCAGAATTGTTTCGAACCTTGTTTTCAAAAGGCAAACCCAGTCCATGACATCCATCTGCACCATTTCTCTTGCCCCCATAGCCACCTTTACCTCCATCACCGCCGCCACGAAAGCCATCACCACCATTGCCTCCATTACCGCCATTACCAAAAATACCCCAGCCTCCATGTCCCCCGTTGCCGCCTTTGCCAAAGATGCTGCTTCCACCGTTGCCACCATTTCCCCCATCGCCCGTCCAAGCTAAGCTTCATTATACGACAAAGTTCAAGTCCAGCACAAAGCCGTGTTGTCAAACATAACTACTAAAACCCACCGTCCCTAGTCATGAATCTCGATATCCACTGCATCATTCCAGCATTTCCACCATCACCACCATTTCCCCCCACTCCATTCATTCCACTAGCATCCCCTCCATTTCCCCCATCACCGCCACTCCACAGTCCACTCCCTCCACGACCACCATTTCCACCGGTACCGTAAGCTTCACTTGTATCACCTCCGCACTGTCCAGCACCACCGATCAATCCTAAAACTTTCATACAAACATGAGCCATAGAAAAGCCAACCACTCGCACCGTTTTTTCCATGTACACCATTAATGTTAGACATCTCAACAGCGTGAATTATCTAGTTTGATTGCAAGGTTGTCTGAAAGCCGTACACTAGTTGAGTTCGGAAACAAATTCAAATGATTGATTGATCAAAAACGTTCAAATTAATACTAGCGTTGATAAGAAAATTTCTCTTTGGCACAAACGTATGGCGACATAAAATTAGTGTGCGCAATCAATTACATGACCTCCGTTCCGAAGTGAAAGTGGTATCTCGCATTGGCTCAATAATATGACAACAGAAATTACATCGAGATATATGTATTAAAATTGTTGAGCCAAAGAAAACATAAAAATAAATGTGACATTTGACCTTAACCAAAAGTTAGAAGTGCGTCAAAATACCCATAACTCTGAAACTTGAAATTTAACAAGACAAAAAGAGTTCATGGAATGTCAAAAATATAAAATAAATAATTGCTGGTTGCTTTTAGAAATTGTTTAATTTCAGAATACCTCTGAGAATCCAATTCAAAAATGATTTCCCTTCAAAAATAGTTTGAAGCGAAGAAAACACAGCCACCAGAACAGAAATTCTCATTCGCTCAACCCAATTCAAAAATGATTCAAATAACTTCAAAACTAGTTTGAAGCTAAGAAAAGTCAATTCCTTCAAATTTTTTCGGTTCACATCAGTATTCCTAGAAGCAATGTTCTGGGGTTGATTCCGACGATTTTATGACTCAAAGGTACAACCCTCTACTAACAAATAACTCTACAAAGCACCCACACTTCTTTATTACAACTTGACTTACTTGTACTTGTATGATTAAACAAACTTAATTTTGTTCTGTAAAGGCAATTTTTGTTGCCCGACCATTTTCATTGTATTCTAATCAGTTGGTAAACAAAGAAAAAAGGTCATGGAAAGCATCATTAAACATTTTCTGACTTGAAAATACGATTTATCGCTCGGAATTGTTTTTTCCTGGCGCCTTTTCTTAATATGATACTCGAGCGCTTATCTTTTACTATATCTTTTACTTTTACTGTACTTTTCACAAAGTTATTCACAAAGAGAACAAGAATTTCTGTTTCAGCACAGTTTCTAAGTGAATCCTGTTTTTGACCTCAAACAGAGTATCACTCTTTTTGCAACACAAAAGTAGAGAAGAGTTTTTTCTCGATCAGTTTTGTGTTTCAAGGCTAATTTTCTGTAGCCATTTTATTCGATGAGATCTCATTTTTTCATCCCACGATAAAAAATCAAGGTCGCTTGAAGCAGTAATTCTCTTGCATTTTTACTTGATTAATTTTTACTGAGCACTTAAGATCTTTTTATGTGGCCATAATATGGTGTTATCTAAGCCATATCCAGCGACAAGTCAACGGTTTTTCGCCTTGAACGGAGTATATAACGAGAGATGGAAATCTCTTTTCAAGCTCTAAGCAGCCGATTTTTTTATACCGTAAAAGCTCTTTTAGTGGGGCTGGTAAAAAGTTAAGTCGCGTATTCATTGGATATTTTTGAGGCAAAACCTCAAGATACTTAGTGGACTCGACTTTTCACTCCTTCTACTAATAGAACATTTACAATATGTTCTTCATTTCAAGTTTAAAATCAATAGCACCCACATTTTAGAAAAATCATGGCCAACTGTGGAAATGGAGGCAATGGTGGGTGGAGTATCTTCGGAAATGGCGGAAATGGAGGCAATGGAAGCAATGACTGTCACATTGGTGACGTCTGGGAAGATGATGACCAAGGCGGTTTTCTGTGGAAGTGAATGAATTATAATGAACCAAACGCCCTTCATCTCTTCATTTTTTTTCTTTTCATCTATATCTATGACATATTTTTCAATAAAACTTTTCGATACGATTGCTTTTTACCCGCAAAAACAGGGGAAAGGGTGATTGAAGAGTTTCTGCTTAAATGAAGTGGAAAATGGGGTAACAAGGGAAGTGAAACGAGAGAGGAGAAAAGTGGCAACGGAAGATCATTGTGCGATGACACTTTGGGGGCTCTCCAAACAGAGCGTGGAAATGTGGACCGATTAAAGAAAAGGACTAAAAGCAAAAAAAACTTCTTGACAAGACCGGGCATTTCTTCGCCTCGGCTTCGGATTTTACAGCCACAGATTGGAAAAGTTACTTAAAAAGGGAATTTGGGATTAATGTAATTTCGCAAACGTTTCGAAAGCGATTGAAATTTCTTGGGTCGTGTTTTTATTTTTTGTACATGAATCGTTTTTGTAAAGAGTCTATTTTCTGTTAATTGTAATTTTCTAACTTTGTTTTATCGAATGAGACAAAAACGAGCTGAATCCAATATTTCTCGAGACTTAATTTGCCAATTTTTTGCTAAGGTACGAAGACTTTTTTGGGTAGACAATATAATTATGTCTCACCGTAGACTTGTTTGTTTTAGAGTTCGATAACGATGATTTAACGACACTTGACCAAAACCTGTATATGGATTTAGATATTCTGTTAAGTCCAAAAGTTTTCTCAGAGTAAAAATACGTTTATTGAATAAAAAAGAGAATTGATCAAAAAGACGAAATTTTGGTAAAATGCTTTGACTTGACGTTTTCAATAAATATCAGTAGAACGGCCGGTGCCATTGCCTCCATTCCCGCCGTTCCCGAAGATACTCCACCCACCATTGCCTCCATTTCCACAGATGACAGCTGAAATTTGTATTGAATTGGCTATTAATCATTGGCTGTTTAGTGAATTGAAAGTCATCTGCTTGCGTTGGTGTTTCCACAAAATCCCGTTTAGAGCAAAGATAGAACATACAGTGGTCCACAAAAGTAATGCCCCATTGCCATTTAAAAGTATTTTTTGCAAAATTCCTCCTGAAAACATGTATTTAAAATACTTTAGAAATTCTAGTTGTTAAATAACGGAATTTTTTTGATTGAGATCCTTCCAATCAAAAAATCGATGTGGAAGAGTGCAATTATCCCTAAAATTAGCTCCACAAAAGTAATGCCCCATTGATCGTTTTCATGATTATTCATTTTGTTTCTCCTTTTATGAACATTAAATGTATTCTATTGTATTATTTAAATCCCTGACATGAAAAATCTTGACAAGCCGAAGAAGCTCCAAATCGCTAAGGCCCGGGAAAATGGGATGCGGGAGAAGGATGTGGCCAACCTCTTCAATTGCTCGATATGGACAGTGCGCCGCATTTTTTCTCATTCAAAAGTCGGCAAAAACCTTCATCGAGGCCTCAAGAGTGGCCGACGACCAATCACAACTATAAAAGAAGATCGACCCGTGATCCAAATGGTGAAAAACGAACAAAACATCAACTGATGGAAGCCAAATGATGAGGGATCAATTTAACAAGGTCGTATCGCCGGAAACGATCAACCGACGATTAAATCAAGCTGGATTGTATGCAAGAAGGGCTGCCCGTAAACCTCTGATGAATTCTAAGCACCGGAAGCAGCGCCTTGATTTTGCACGGACCTACCGAAGCTGGACAATAAGTGATTGAGCGAAAGTGCTATTTACCGATGAGTCAAAAACCAATTCATTTCATGCGGACGGAAACCATCTTATTCGGCGGCCGACTGGAAAGCGATACACACTCAAGTACATTCAGCCTACGGTGAAATTCAATGGAGGCGACGTAATGTGTTGGGGTAAGAGCCTTTTTAGTATTTTGTTATCTAAATTTTTTTCTTTAAGAGCGATGTCACGAACTTCAGTAGGTCCATTAGTTTACGTCAACTCAACGATGAATGCTGTGGCTTACAAGAACATTATGGAGACCCAAATGCTGCCTTTTGCCACGCAGACGATGCTTCCTGGATGGATGCTCTACCAGGACAACGACCCGAAATACAAGTCAAGGCTCATGATGGGAACGGTGGTGACCCTTCAAAATGGTACACGAGCACGACTTCCGGGCTGGTTTGCGGCAAGTCGAGTCAAATTGATCAATCCGCCTCCCTACTCACCGGATATCAATGTTATCGAGCATCTCTGGTCATTTGTGAAGGGAAAGAAATTCGATTCGAAAGCTGCCTTATGGGTTCACATTCAACGTTTCTGGGCCACCATCCCCCAAAGTCTTTTGAAGAATCTCGTGGATTCCATGCCGAATCGACTCAATGCAGTAATAAAAGCAAAAGGAGGACCAACCAAGTATTGATTTTAAAAAATTGTGTTAATTCTTTGCAAATGGGGCATTACTTTTGTGGAGCTAATTTTCAAGTATCTTATTATTTTTGTTTTATACTTTAATTTGTATGTAACGTATACGGATAAATCTTATATTCTTGAAAAGTCGAGTCTTATGGGCCGGTACAAATACCCTACTCTTTTTCTGAAATGTCGATTTTGCAAGATTTCCTTACAAAACATACTGTTGGATGGCAATGGGGCATTACTTTTGTGGACCACTGTATAGCTTCTACCAGTTTTCCAGTCATTGCTTCCATTGCCTCCATTTCCGCCATTTCCGAAGATACTCCACCCACCATTGCCTCCATCTCCACAGTGAACCATGATTGTTTGCTGAAGTTTTATTAATTATAACAATGAACAGAAAAAGAGGACACGAGAAAGAGGGTGGTCAATTTTCAGAGCGTATTTTTGTGCAACTTTTAGAGGGCAAATCGGCGAGTTAGCTGATTTGTTATTTGTCCATCTCCCCTCGGAAAATTGTGCAAAGAGTTGTAAAAGAAGCCACCCTAATAACAAAAAGTTAGCAGAGTGAACAACTACCCAGAGCTTATGTAGCCCAATTTTAAAAGATAACGTACGATCAAACGGAAAAAGATAAGCGCTCGAGGTTGATATTAAGATGGCGCCAGGAAAAAACAAACCCGAGCAATAAATCGTATTTTCAAGTAAGAAAACGTGAATGAATTCCCCATGACCTTTTTTCTTTGTTTACGAACTGATTACGAACTGAACAGAAAATAGACTCTTTACAAGAACGATTCATGTACAAAAAATAAAAAAACACGACCCAAGAAATTTCAATCGCTTTCGTTTGCGAAATTACATTAATCCCAAATTCCCTTTTTAAGTAACTTTTCCAATCTGTGGCTGTAAAATCCGAAGCCGAGGCGAAGAAATGCCCGGTCTTTTCAAGAAGTTTTTTTGCTTTTAGTTCTTTTCTTTAATCGGTCCACATTTCCACGCTCTTTCATCTGTTTGGAGAGCCCCCAAAGTGTCATCTTCGAAACGAAGAAGCCACTTTGAATCACATTGACTTTGGGTTCGGCTTTTCGAGCTTCAACGATTCGCACAATGATCTTCCGTTGCCACTTTTCTCCTCCCTCGTTACACTTGCCTTGTTACCCCATTTTCCTCTTTATTCAAGCAGAAACTCCCTTTCCACTGTTTTTTGCGAGTAAAAAGCAACCGTATCGAAAAGTTTTATTGAAAAATATGTCATAGATATAGGTGAAAGGAACAAAAAAATAAAGAGATTAGAGGTGTTTGATTCATTATGATTCTTTCACTTCCACAGAATACGGCCTTGGTCATCATCTTCCCAGACGTCACCAATGTGACAGTCATTGCTTCCATTGCCTCCATTTCCGCCATTTCCGAAGATACTCCACCCACCATTGCCTCCATTTCCACAGTTGGCCATGATTTTTCTAAAATGTGGGTGCTATTGATTTTAAACTTGAAATGAAGAACATATTGTAAATGTTCTATTAGTAGAAGGAGTGAAAAGTTGAGTCCACTGAGTATCTTGAGGTTTTGCCTCGAAAATATCCAATGAATACGCGACTTAACTTTTTACCAGCCCCACTAAAAGAGCTATTACGGTATAAAAAAATCGGCTGCTTAGAGCTTGAAAAGAGATTTCCATCTCTCATTATATACTCCGTTCAAGGCGAAAAACCGTTGACTTGTCGCTGGATATGGCTTAGATAACACCATATTATGGCCACATAAAAAGATCTTAAGTGCTCAGTAAAAATTAATCAAGTAAAAATGCAAGAGAATTACTGCTTCAAGCGACCTTGATTTTTTATCGTGGGATGAAATAAATGAAAAAAAATGAAAGATGAAAAAAAAGATCTCATCGAATAAAATAAAATGGCTACAGAAAATTAGCTTTGAAACACAAAACTGACCGAGAAAAAACTCTTCACTATTTTTGTGTGGCAAAATGAGTGAAGAGTTTTTTCTCGGTCAGTATCAACCGTTACCTCAAAGCTCGTCTCATGATTTTTGCTGCCCCTGCGGACCGAAATCCTTGGGATGAATCCAAAAATTCACAGCGGCTCCCTTCGGCACCCTTTTACAGGCACTTGGGATCCCATTTCGACCGGCGGAGAACCCATCTTTGTGGCCAAAATGAGCCGGAATCGGGTTTGCCAATTCTACAGCCGAGGTTAGTTTTCGGGAAGCGGTGACCATATGGGGCAGACAACGGATTGGTTACCGGATGACCCAAAATGGACGCTTCCGATTGCCCCGGTGAAAAAAGGACGATATCTGCAAGCGAAGTATGCCAGATCGAGTGCGATTGTGCTCGGCCACAGGGAACACACCGCGGTCTTCTTTTTCGAATTTTAAACATCAAAATTTTGAACAGAGAAATTGCACCCGGGCTTTTCGGGGTCAAAAAATTGAGACATAGAAAAAACAGCTTTGACACCAGCAACACACAGAAATCTTTTTTGAATTTAAAACATCCAATTTCAAATCAAAACAAAATTGCACCCGGGGTTTTCGTTCAAAGTCCAAAGACTTCAAATTTTTGAAATTTAGTTATAATGTTTTTCTTATAACACTGTCAATCAATTCCCCAACCCCGAAAACCTTTTTTCAAATGCCTGTAAAATTATGAATAAATTTGGTTTTTCTTTTGAATAAATTTGGTTTCTCTTTAAAAGTCCCAATTATCATCTCCTGGATTTTCCTAGTTAAAGATGCAAAATTATGATAGTAATGATGTTTAAAAGACAATTTTTTTGGATATTCAATATTTTTCAAAAGATCGTAAAAATTCGACTGCCTTTAAAATTATGTCCAGCAGTGTATTTCGTGAGCTGTGAGCTGCTTTTTTAAAAAAAACACTTTTCCTAACTTTTAGCAGCTATGGGCGGTAGTGGAGATGGTGGAGATGGAGGATGGAGTGTTTTCGGTGATGGCGGTAATGGAGGCCATGGCAGCAACGGTGGCGATGGAGGGAAGGGAGGGTGGAGTGTTTTCGGTGATGGTGGTGATGGAGGCGTTGGCAGCGGTGATGGTACGGGCGGTGGCGGAGGATGGAGTATGTTTAACTGGAAAGACGGAAGCTGACAATATGTTTTGATGCGACAAAAATGTAATAAAATGTACATTTTAAAACAGAATAACAGAAGAACTACGTACAACCATGAAAAGCATTTTGAATCGCGGGACAACTCTGCTCACACATAGTGATTAATTCTCTTTTTTCGAAACTAGGGCTTCCAAAGGTTTGCTACAGTCAAGTGCAGTAAAGAGAACAAGAATTTCTGTTTCAGCACGGTTTCTAAGTGAATCCTGTTTTTGACCTTAAACAGAGTATCACTCTTTTTGCAACACAAAAGTAGAGAAGAGTTTTTTCTCGATCAGTTTTGTGTTTCAAAGCTAATTTTCTGTAGCCATTTTATTCGATGAGATCTCGTTTTTTCATCTCGCGATAAAAAAAATAAAGGTCGCTTAAAGCAGTAATTCTCTTGCATTTTTACTTGATGAGTTACTTTCGCACTTAAAATCTTTTCATTTTATATCTTCTTTTGTGCATCTACAATTTTTAGAGGGCAAATCGGCAATTTTATTGGATGAAAGACAATTTATTGGATATTGAATATTTTCGAAAAAATCGTCAAAACTTGACTGCCTTTAAAATTATGTCCAGCAGTATAGATACGTCTGAATATATACTTCTCGTGATCTTCCGGACCACACACATTTTACTAAATCGAGTAATGGATAATGGAAATTTCCCAGATAAGCTTTAAGGGGCGCTTTCTAATCACTAGTAAATTGGTGCCGGTCGCCTAATGGATAGTGGCACGTAGATAAGATCGGGGTTCGGGTCTTTCTCGGTTTTTGGTATTTTTTCTTTAAATGTAATACTTTACATTGTAACTATTCAATATAACAAACCAAAAGGTGAAATGTTAACATATATGAAACGCGATCACGAAGCATCTAAAACGATAAATATTTTCACAATGCGAACATCTATTAAAAGCATTTTGGTCGATTCGATTTTTACACGTTTACAAGCTTATTTGGCAAATTTTGATTCCAGATTGTGAATCTCCATGCTTGATTTAGGAAAATGTATGTGATCCGGAAACGAAAGACACGAGAATTTCTCCTAGGAATCTAGAGAAGACCCGGATCCAAATCTATAGTCAAAGGGAAATCTAGCCTCACCTCAACCGGCTCAAATAGATAAATTGAAAAGACCCGGGCCAGGCTATCCTCACGCTTGATCTTCATACAAAGCTTGTTAGCTAAAAAAGACATTTTAAGTCTCACTTGCACAAATGGAGATAAGCCGAAACGAAACGATGAGGGGGATCACGAGTGATCATGAATCGAAGGGGAGATGACCATCGATGACCTCGAGCGATTGTCGCTCCTTCACATCAACTGGAAAAGGAGGAGATTTTCATCGATCACAGATTTCCACATAATAATAAAGCTTAATATCATGCTCTTAATCAAAGTATCCATCTTTATTGACTGCTTAATTTTATGACTAAGATTATAGTTAGCGAAAGCAAAAATCTTTGTCTTAAAAATCTAAAGCAAAAAAGCAACCAACTCATTTTAGATTCTTGTACTTCTTGTTATTGTGCTTCGATCCAGATTCCCTAGTTTGTCTAGCCTGCCGTCCCCTTTGCGAGCGGAAGAGATCACACATCGCCGTCCGCATCTTTGTCGACATACATTTCGGCGTTGGACAATAGTTGAGACCGGACACTGGCTTCAAAATAGGGCATAAAACTTGGGTATTACTATTAATTTTACTAAATCCTTACTATAATATTTTCTTTCTTTCCTATTTTTGTTTTTTTCCTATCTCCTTAAAGTCACTTTTATCAGCATTATGGGTAGCATCTAGTTTCTTTCCATTGAATCTTGTGGTCAAAGAAGTAAATATTTAAAAGTTGAAAGTTGAAAGTTGATAAATGTTTATAGCTTTCCATTCTTTTTGAACTCTTGAAAAAAGATACAAATCCCCCTTACCCTTCTCGGTGTAGAGGCTGGCTCGAATTCGACGATTCCACGTCCTAATCCTTGTGACAATTCAAATGTGGAAATGGTGGAGAGAAAGGCCATCATTGACAATAAAAGACACCACTTCATTCTCTGTATAGACAGAAAAGAATTCCAGAGACAACGAATAACAAAGACAAATCGTTTAGAGATCTGAATTTTTCGCTTTACACTATTATTGAGCTCCTTACAAAACAAACTTTGGCCAAAGAGTCGTTCTCAAAAAAGGATCGGTCAAATTCTTGTTTGGTCAAAGTTTCGTCATTTAAAAAAAAATCGATACTATTGTGAAGTGTTTTGAACAAAACTTTTACTATTTTTAGATTGAATTTTCAAGTTCTAGGACACGCTTTCAACTCTAAAATCGGGCTTTTTATTTCTTACTATGATATTATGATGCTATTATAGAAACAAAAAAATAATGAAAATGAAAAAACGTGGCTGATAGCAAAAGAGAATAGGCTCAAAAAAAGATGATGCCTTTTTTTATATATGATCCACTCAATTCATTCCCAATTCATGAACAATGAAAAAGGAGGATTTGGCCAATAAGTCTCTTCTCTTTCTTCATTTCATTAGAGGAAAATCCTGTTCCTGTTTAAGGGCTTATTTCTTGTCAAAAGTGGAGGGAGTGGACTGTGGAGTGGCGGTGATGGGGGAAATGGTGGTGATGGTGGAAGCAGCATGTTTGGCAAAGGCGGCAACGGGAGACGTGGAGGCTGGGGTATTTTTGGTAATGGTGGTGATGGAGGCAATGGTGGTGATGGCTTTCGTGGCGGCGGTGATGGAGGCAAAGGTGGCTATGGGAGCTTTTAACGGAGCTTCTGCATAGCGGAGCGTTTACAGTATTTCTGTTTTTTGATTACTCGGGTTCGAAATTGTTTTCAAATGATGAAACTTTTAGAGAAACATGATGAACTACTCTGCCAATTTTCGCAAAGAAGCTGTCAAAAAGAGAAATACTTTATTTTTTTTTCCAATTTTTGACTTTATTGAGGCTGAACCTTGTTCCCCATCTGATCAGAGGTTGAACGTTTGCTTATTTGTGAAACGATCTTCGCGTCTTTCCCCTTGCAGAACACTGAAAGCATTCCATTGCATCATTCCAGCATTTCCACCATCACCACCATTTCCCCCCACTCCATTCATTCCACTAGCATCCCCTCCATTTCTCCAATTACCGCCACTCCACGGTCCACTTCCTCCACTTTTGACAAAAAATAAGCCCTTAAACAGGAACAGGATTTTCGTCCAAGCAATGAAATCAAGAAAGAGAAAATACTAATTGACATAAGTCCTCGTTTTTCATTGTTCATGAATTGGGAACGAATTGAGTGGAACACATATATAAAAAGCCATCATCTTCTTTGAGCCCATTATCTTTTGCTATCAGACACGCTTTTTCAGCTCCATTATTTTCTTGTTTCTATAGAGTTGAAAACGTTTCCTAGAACTTGAAAATTCAATGTAAAAAGTAGTAAAAGCTTTGTTCAAAAGAAATTTTGACTTTACAATAGTATCGGCCTTTTTCTAAATGGTGAAACTTTGACCAAAAAAGGATTTGACCTCTTTGAGATTCTTTGGCCAAAGTTTGGCCGTGTTGTAAGGAAGTCAATATCAGCGTAGAGCCGAAAATTCAGACTCCAAATGATTTTTCTTTGTTATTCGTTGTCTCTGGAATACTTCTCTTTCTATACAGAGAATGAAATGGTGGCTTTTATTGTCAACGATCGCCTTCCTCTCCACCATTTCCACATTTCAATTGTCACCAAGCTTACGACGTGGAATCGTCGAATTCGAGCCAGTCCATAAACCGATAAGGGTAAGGGGAATTTTTATCTTTTTTTCAAGAGTCCAAAAAGAATGGAAAACTATAAACATTTATCAACTTTCAACTTTTAAATATTTACTTTTTTAACCACAAAATTCAATGGAAAAAAACTAAATGCTACCCATAATGCTGATAAAAGTGACTTTAAGGAGATAGGAAAAAAACAAAAATAGGAAAGAAAGAAAATATTATAGTAAGAATTTAGTAAAATTAATAGTAACAATTTTCATGCCCTATTTAGAAGCCAGTGTCCGGTCTCGACTATTGTCCAACTCCGAAATGTATGTCGACAAAGATGCGGACGGCGATGTGTGATCTCTTCCACTCGCAAGGGGGACGGCAGGCTAGAAAAACTAGGGAATCTAGATCGAAGTACAATGATCTAAAGTGAGTTGCTTAAAAATTTTGCTTTTGCCAACTATAATATTAGTCATAAAATTGAGCATTCAATAAAGATGGATGATTTGAATAAGGGCATGATATTAAGCTTTGCTATTATGTGGAAAGCTCCTCCTTTTCCAGTTCATGTGAGGGAGAAACAATCGCTCGAGGTCCACAATGGTCATCTTCCCTTCAAGGATCGACTCGATTCAAGATCGCTCGTGATCCCCTTCATCGTTTCGTTTCGGCTTATCTCCATTTGTGCAAGTGAGCCTTAAAATGTCTTTTTAAGCAAACAAGCTTTGAATGAAGATCAAGCCTGAGGATAGGCTGGCTCGGTTCTTTTCAATTTATCTATTTGAGCCGGTTGAGGTGAGGCTAGATTTCCCTTTGACTATAGATTTGGATCCGGGTCTTCTCTAGATTCCTAGGAGAAATTCTCGTGTCTTTCGTTTCCGGATCACATACATTTTCCTAAATCAAGCATGGAGATTCACAATCTGGAATCAAAATTTGCCAAATAAGCTTGTAAATGTGTAAAAATTGAATCGACCAAAATGGTTTTAATAGATGATCGCATTGTGAAAATTTTTATCGTTTTAGATGCTTCGTGATCGCGTTTGATCGTTGTAAAGTATTACATTTAAAGATAAAAGAGCAAGAACCGAGAAAGGCCCGAACCCCGATCTTACTTACGTGCCACTATCCATTAGGCGACCGGCACCCATTTACTAGTGATTGGAAAGCGCCCCTTGAAGCTTATCTCCGAAATTTCCATTATCCATTACTCGATTTAATAAAATGTGTGTGGTCCGGAAGCTCACGAGTACTTCGTGCCTTTCCCTAGTTAGCAATGATCCATTTCTTTAGAAACATTTATTAAATAAGATAACCTCCACCTCACCATCGCCCTTTTGCCTTTAGATTCAGTCAGTCAAAAAGGGGGACGAATTTTGAGAGAGAACGATGGCGGTCAGGCGGTGTAAAAGTGTAGCCCGGGGAGAGTAATTTAGAACCTTACTCACGGATCTTAAAGAACCAAACACAGTCGTCAGTTTTGCTCTAGTTGCCCCTATTTGGGTCAAATATCAAATTGAGGATCAAATTTAAAAACACGAAATCCACACCGGGACTTGATGTCATTGGAATCGAAACTTGTTGTCCAGCCCTATCCGTTCCTTGTTATAAATCAGTCTAACACATTTCTTGCGGCTTGTTAGCCAAATAAATTGCAACCTAATCGAAACCTAATCGGAGTTGAATGAGAACCTAACCGGAACCTGATCATTTCAGACATAGTCACAAATGTGGCCGACACGGTCAAACCATTCACCGATTCACCCGGACAGCCTATCGATTGTTGAAAAACGAGGGGTTGGTTGTTCTTCGTTTGACCTAAATACAATATTCATTCAGGATAAATCTCGGTCTCGGCTTGTACAATAAGCGTTTCATTCGTCATCATATCTCTCCTCAATCTTGGTTTTGTCGTGATGGGTCGAGGAAGATTTTGCATTTGATTGGTATGAAAGTATACAGGGTGTCCCACAAATACGGTAACCAGTGAGCGTGATAGTATCTAGCTAGATTTTTTATTTTGAGCCCTTTTTACTTATGTATTTTACAATGTTCAAGGAATTGGGAACCACTTCAGATCGTCGGGGACGAGAGAGAAAGCATACGGTGATCAACAAAGCCATTATCAAGTCCGTTTGAACCCACGTCGCTCCGTTAACAAGATGGCTGGAAATGAATGTTTCGAAGAGCTCCATGGGTAGAACCTTGATGAAGCACTTAAAAGACAAACATACAGTTTGGGAAAGGTCAACTTCTCACCAATGCAGCTAAAAAGAAGAGGGGAGACAGCAAAGGAGCTTCAGCAGTATTGTACGGAACTCTAAGAGTCTTTAATGGTTTTGGCATAACAGCTGATGGAAAGACACCTTTGATCTTTATGCCACAAGAAATTAAAGTTAATGCACAGAATTATCTTCATATTTTGAAGAACGAGCTTTAACCATGGGAATCATTTTGGAAACAGAATTTGGTGCTTTCAGCAGGATGAAGCGCCGGTTCATAAAGCAAAAACTGTCCAAGAGTGCTGTGGCTGCAAATTCCCCGACTTCATCAGCTTTAATCTATGGCCAGCCTCATCTCCGGATCTCAATCCGATAGATTACTCTGTGCGGAGTTTCTTAGAGTTAAAAGCTGGTGCAAGAGCTTCTAACTTGGATTTGTTGAAGAAATCACTTCATGGGACAGCTCGAGCGACGAGCCAATATCTTCTCGCCACGGTTGACGCATTCCTGATACGTCTACAAATTTGTATTGGCTCCATGGGCAATACCTTTGAAAAGAACCAAACAAAACTGTTACACATTGTCCAAAGAATAAATTTTATTCTTTAGTTTTTTTGTTTTTAAAAGGTTTTCGGTTTTTTACACCACCTTTTCTTGATTGTCAATCAAGAAAAGATCGTGTAAAAATTGTGGAACACGAGGGGATGCCAATTTCCGCGATTTTCGACCTCGTTTTAGACTCAAAAACTAACCTTCTTGGGATGGTTTTGGTTTTATTGGATAGCGCAGACCATTCTCTAACAGAATAACCTAAACCTGGTAGACCTAGTTGGGTTAAAACGATTTAACAAGTCAAAGCTTTTGGCATCCCCGCGGATATTAAAAAAGTATCAAAAAATCATTAGATGGGAATCCACGGGCAATCGCAAAACAAGTGAAACGTGTTTTTCGATCAGCTGGAGTGCCCGAGAGAGTCTCGAGACCGGTGAGTTTTACAACTTTCTATTTATTGATAAATAATAAGTACTTTTTGATTAGGGAGACAAGTTGCTTGCAAATTAGAATTGAAATTTATCCCCGCTAATCAAAAAGAACTTCTTGAGCATTATTATTGATTAAGGGGGAAAAATTCAAATCTACATGTAAAAGTCAATTTTAATCGAAAGCAAAAATATCATTTTTGATTCCCAAGGAAAAACGTATGTAGGAAAACGTAGAAATTTGTCTTCTCTAATCAAAAAGTACCAAATATCGAACTGTAGACTTGATTGACACGATTTAGCGCTAAATAGCAACGATTACTCTAGTTTTTTTAGATTTTAAACTTAGCTTTTAAAGGTATTCGGTGGATTTTTTTGAATTCGATTTTGCACAGGCTCGTTGTCAAGCAATTCTGACAAACTGTAATTTGAACAGACCTCTTTAGCTTGTCCACACTGGCTTGGATCTAAACATCAAATTGCACATGGTTAGGCCCATTTAGTGACACCAAAATAGGGAACTCCCAAGTATCATTGAGGGGTCCTCTTGTTGCACATTGTTAGTCCCATTATTAATTCGAAGGGGTGAAATTTCCAGTAATCTTTTCGTTTTTCAGATCATCTTCGCTCTGTCCACCAAAGGCAAGTCGAGTCGTGCTCATGATCGAGTGCTTCAAGCTATTCTCTCAAATCGAGAAACCCTTCGTCTTTTCTTGCAAATGTACTACATGGACTATAGGACCTATCATTTCCCATTAACTAGGGAAATACGGGAAAAAGCCAGGGGTTTCATTGTTGAATAAATCATTGGTGTTGGAATAAAAAAATACTGAAATACTACTGCTGACTGCAAGCTAGCCTTTTTTCTATATTTTACTGGTTATAAAGCACTTGAGATAAGTATTGCTATGCTTAAAAACCCGATAGAGATGCTCTTATATTCTTCTATTCAGTTTATCCTTTCGGTTTTTGGGAGAAAAGCTTTGGAAAGAGACTTCGAGCAAAACTTTAGGCTTTCAAAATGGAAATTTCCAAGGTTGTCTAGGAAAAGACGTCCTATGTAAGTCTAAAAACTGCACCAATCACGCAAGTCAATGAAAAATTTACTGAAGAGTCATGATTTTTAAATTACCCTTGACAACGAACAATCGATGTAGTCGCTTGATGAACTGAAAAATGATTCGATAAACTTCTTTTGCTTTTGCTGGTAAGATAAATCTTTCCGTACTTAATGTTTTTAAACGAAAAGTCTTGTGAGTCATTCAAACCAAACAGTGAATTGTAGATTCCAGTAAATAAAAAAACGTCTACTAAAGGTTCAAGTGCCTTTTCTTTTTTTTCTTGAGTTGAATGAGTAAATGGTTTTTGCGTTTTGAATGAGTAAACTATTAGGTTGATGCATAAGTCTTTTCGTTCCTTTTCGTCTGCCGTTTCAAGCCAACAAATGCACCAATTAAACTACGGTTGATTTCATTAGAAAAACCAATTATTTTTCTGCAAAATAACATTAAAACGGGTTTAAAAATATTTTATGCCTGGATTTTCTTGAGAGTATGAAGTCGGGTTCACGATTTTTAAATTACCCTTGACAAGCAATCGATGAAGTCACTTCATGAACTGAAAAATGATTCGATAAACTTCTTACTCGCCATTCTTTTGCTGATAAGATAAATCTTTCCATAGTTAATGTTTTTAAAAGAAAAATCCTTGTGAGCCATTCAAGCAGTGAATTGTAGATTCCAGTAAATAGAGAATATTAAAGGTTCAAGTGCCTTTTCTTTTTCTTTCTTTTGTTAAATGATTAAATGGTTTTCAACAGAAGACATGCAATTCTTTATTCAATTTTGAAAGATAAGAAAAAACGATAAATGTTTCAATAACATTTCTCACATAGTCTCATATAATGATAATGCTTTTTGACTAGAAATAAGATAGCGATCATTGAGAGATCGATTCCCAAAAGCAGCACCATTCCCTGCCAGTAGTGATCACCGAGCAGATGAAAGAGCAGATGAAGGGCTTGAAGCACGGAGAAGAGTAACTAAAACTGAAGAGCGATTAGCTTTACACAATAGGCAAGTGCAATTTGAATAGATACTACACCCACCAAGATTCCGATCACTGCAAGCAAACAACGCCAACTCTTGCATTGAATTGAGAACACACCAAGCAGCCAAAGAAACGAGTAATACACAGGAATCCCGTTGTCGAAAAAGGTGCGCAACAAGCTGTGCGCGTCTACTTTGAATCCAGTGGATAGGTGGCTCAAAGTTTTCTCTAGGCAATTGTGACTAAAACATCAAACCTTCCTAGGGTAGGCAGATTGAAAAAGCCCCATTCAACAATTGAACACACAAGAAAAGTCGTGGAAAATGTAAAAAGAAAGAGCTAAATTGTGAAAGGGTTTACATCACTTTTTGATCAAACCTTTTCCATTTGACGCATCTTTGGCCAGCATGTTTCTTGTAACTTCTAAACAGTGAATTCTCAAAGAACTCTCAAAGAACTATTTAAAATTTCAAACATAACATCAGTACCAATAGACATTAACTTAAGACTTGGATTGATGAAAGTCACAAACGCAAGAATGTAGGGGACATTGCGAGGGTGGAGCCACTATTGGACGGAGAAATGATGGGGCTTGTGAAGGAGAAGAGAAGTGAGAAGAGCGACTCTCTAAACGACACGTTTTCAGTAATTATTCTTAAATATTCCGTAGAACAGTAAAAACTACCTTCAGATAGGATTTTGTATCAATTGGAAATCTTTTTCTTCCAGAACAGTCTCAACAAGGGCAGTTCGCATACTTGCCTCTTCAGTGTAAACAATTCTAACGAAATTTACAAAAAGCTAACCACAGCTCGAAGTTCAGAGTCACAAAGGAGAGAAAAAAAAGAAAAAATAGTGCATCTTCTTCAGTATAGTCGATTACAGAAGATCAACCCAATCTCAGGGTCAATTCAGAATCGGAATTAGGTTGAGCTTTGGTCAGTAGACTCGTGATCCGATCGATCAGATCAGCTTGCATCAGATCGGATCCGATCCGATCCATCCAATAGAAAAGATCGGATTGCTTTAAAGCCATAAAGTTAAATGCAAATTAAACTGCTAATTTATAGCCTCGGCATTGAATATTCAGATAGAATTGGCTAAATATCTTGATGCAAGTCTCTTTAAGATTACATAAGGGGCTTTCTGGCGTAAAATTCATTCTTTACAACTTCTCGAAATGAAAATGGCCGTTTTTAAAGCAATTCATCGTTTAAGCTTGTTTGTTCAGCAAGCAGTAATTATGTTAAATCTTATTAGCTTTTTCCAAAAAGTGTAAGACAAAATCATTGGATCGGATCGATCCGATCCGATCGACCCATCCATCGGATCCGATCTGATTGGCCCATCCAGATCGGAGCCGATCTGATTGACCCAACCATCAGATCCGATCCGATCGTCTTATCCATCGAATCCGGTCCGATTCGCCTATTCATCGGATCCGACCCGATTGGCCCATCCATCGGATCCGATCCGACAAAATTTCTACCAGATCGCAATAAGTGTTTTTTATTAGATGATTAGATCGCAAATCTAGTGTTTCTTGCTAGATTTGTTTGAATTTGAGTCATCATTTCTAACACATTAGTATTTTACCATAAAATGACGCTCGTTCGTAGATATTCTCGTATCCGTGATAGCCACACTTTTCGCAAAACGACGTCAAACATTTTGGACAACTCCGTTGACTTGTTGAGGATATTGAGACACTCATTTCAGGAAGCGATTTAGGAAATTGTTCAACTATAGCTATGTGAATGCGGAAAAAGAGCTCTGTAAGTGAAGTGCCAAAATATTTTGGACCGTCTTCACTGATAAGGAGGAATTTGGGGTGAAATTTTATCAAGCGGAAAAAACATTAGAGTGAATCGCAATAATAAACAATTAGTCAGAGCGACCAGTACAAAGATTGTTAGCGTTTTCTAATTGTTCGCTTAAAAAAGAAGCACATTTAACCATAGTAAAAAGTCGACATGGTCTCGGATCGGTTTAAGATTCCAAAAAGATTCGAAAACACTATTTTACGAGCTCTAAAGGTTTGGCATATCAGAATATTTCGATTTAACGTTTAAAAATAAAGTCACGGCTTTAATCTAACACAAAAAATAGTTCTGTCTCATAAAATTTCTGGTACTTTTCAGTTATACCCCTGCCAACCAAACAAACAAACAAATGCCAACCAATTCCCTTGCTGAAGTGGCTAATCGGAGTACCAAGACACTCCTTGACAAGATTTTGAAATTTATCACCCGGATCGATGATTTGCAGGCTACTGACGTTAAAGACTTCTGCCCAAGTGACATTAGGCTAAATTCACCCAGACTGTTGTGAATTTAGCCTATCCTGATGTCACTTGGGCAGAGGTCTTTAACGTCAAAAACCTCTGCCGAATTGAAATCAGGATAGGCTAAATTCACAAATACATGCCTTGATGCATGGGAGCTGCTAACCGCATAGTACCGTTTTTTAAAACTTTGGAGTGGCGGAGGTATAACCGAAATGTGGAGGTGGCGGAGGTATAACCGAAAAGTGCCCTTGTGAAAAGTGAAAAGTGAAAATTTCTCACCAGAAATGCAGGTGATAAAATGGCGCTAAAGTTACAAAATGATCTTTCATTTTTCACTACAAATGAACGCAAAGAATCTTTTTAGTCATTCTTTAGATTCTCAATGAAAGTCAAAAACATATGACCTCATTCGAAAAAGAGCTGCTTGTGATCTCTCTTCCCCTCATCCTAAGCTCAATCGATTATCTGTTAACGAAATTTGAGCTTTACTTCCCTCTCAACAATCATTACTCACCAAAAAATTGAGATCTGTGCCTATGAGAGCCAAATCCTTTATCGCTTTCCTATTTGCCATTCAATCAGTTACAAAAAGTGATGAAAAGATTCGACTTACCGGAAGCTTACTTTGCTCAGGAGAATCTATCAGCGGACTTATTCATCTGAAAAGTGGCTCAAATTTTTGTGAGTTTAAGAGTAATTATCTTTTAAACAATTAGAATCTAAAATGAAATTGATTGGTTAAAATTTTTCCTAAAATTTCTATAGATTTGCAAAAGAACTCTATTTTTCAGTGACAAGGGCGACCCTGAAAGATGTTCGCTCCGAGGCAAATGGTCAATTCGAGTTATCGTGGTCGAGTCGATGGTTTAATTGGCCTGTTGTCGAGCCGAAGCTTGCCATTTACACCGACTGCAAAATAAATGTAAGATTAACCAATTTTTATTTTGTTGCTAAGCATCTAATGCACTCGCTTTAGCGATGCCTACGCGAATCAAAATTTCCGTTGTCGGAAAGCAACTTCGCGAGCGGGGATGCAAAGGTTTGATGTTTTTCTTCTCTTTTTTTCTTTCCCCTTGTATCTCCTCTTTCTTCTTTGTCAAACGGATACTGGATAGCTCAGTGGTTTACCCGGAAATGCAACAAGTTGAGGGTTCAATCCCCTCTCCTGCAATCTTTCTTTACCATTCTTCTCTTTTCGTTTATTAAATCTTGTTTGTCTAAAAACTAACTAACCTCTGATATCGTTTAGCTATTCTAAAGTGGAATAACTAAATAATATACAACAAATAAAAAGCTCCTTGTCCATTTTTCAGTTAATTGACCTCGGTAACATCGAGATCCGTGACTTGCGATGGTCACGCCATTGTCACTACCAAAAGGGACGAGGCACAAGTGAGTTTTAAAACTAAAATCTTCATTTTTGACAAAAATGAGTGATTCAGTTAAAATTAAAACATTATTGAGGTTTTTTTTAGTTGGTTGAAGCGTTCCATCATGATGAAACTTCACTCTATTCAACTAATCACCGCTGGTTGTGATAAACTTTTGTACTTTAAAGTTTGATTCAAAAAGTTAAGTAAATTCATGTCATAAAAGTGATACAATAAAGCACAACTGGTTTTGTTTTGTCTCTTAACTCTTTTTGTTTTGTTTGTTTTGTTAGTTTTGTCTCTTAACTCATTAGGAAAAGGCATGAGGTCAAGATGACTTTTTGGGATGAATCATAAATCATTTTGTAAAGTTTTCACACTGATTTCGATTTCAGTTTCGAGTTTTTACAAAAGAAAATGAAATAGTCCCTAAATCCACTTTGGCTGTTCCCCAGTTTCCTTCTGATTTTTATCTTTTTCCGAAAACGTTCTTTGAATTGAATGATGAAAGAGAAGTCGAGAAATGTCGACTTTTTTGCTCGCCAAACTCACGTTCTGGGAGAAGGGCATCCATGCTTTGCCGTATAAATAGAACAAGTGCTTTTGATTTATTGATTAATGAATAAATAAATATTAGGTTGGCGACATTGAAATTTCGTTTTTGAGCAACGACAAAATTTATTCGTAAAAATAAACTGCCCAATTCATGCAAATGGTTTTCGGTTGTTTTATGATCACAATTAAAATATTCCGCAAGTTCCCATGTAGTCTTTATCGGATCACTTTCGATTATCTGCCTCAAATCGTTGTTTGTCCTCATCCCAGATCTTCCAGATTTTCGTCACCCTTTCGAAATCTTTTGAACCAGTTTTGATATTGATGAACAGTGATAACATCTTTCTCAAATACGTTACAAAGTGATTCATGCGATTCAGTTGCTTTTTTTCATGTTTGAAATCGTACAGCAACAAATGCGAAGTCGATATTTTGAGGTCGTCTAGCATCTATAAGATTCTTTTATTAAAATTCTTCAACTGGAAATAAAGAAAAGACGCGTAATAAAGCACAATAATTATATCTTTAAAACAGAAGAGACTGCGGTGGTAATAGTATCCACAGTGTTAAAATCCATAAAGAGAAACGCAAACGAAATTTCAACCTAATATATTCTTAATATTTGAGAGCTTATTCTTTAGAAAAACATAGCCTTGAACATTTCAACATTAAATTCAATACACTTATCTAACTAACAATTCGTTCACAGTTCGTTTTAAAGAATTTCTTAGTAAACCCTTGAAAAACCGCTTTCTCGATCTCAAATTTCAAGAGATCAAGCCAAAAAGAGGTTAAAAGCCTGCTTTTTGAGGGGGAGCCAAGTGGCCCCTATAAACTGCACTTTGCTTCCAATAGTTGCTCTAGATTTTGTTATTTTGATAAAAATATGATCGTTTCCATTGTTTTACACTTATTTATTGGTTTAACTTTCGCTCAATTTGACTACACAGAAAATGGAGAGCCAAGTAAGGTCTGATCTTGAATTCAAACGTTTGAAAATTTTACAGAAGAGTACTCTGACTACATGAACGATGCTACTGCTATTTATCAAGAGATATTCAATAAAAGAAATTACAACAAATTCTTGGCACCAATCTATGGAAAGATGACTGACGATTTAATGGGTTTGTTCTCATTGTTCTTTTGATTTTCAAAAATTGCAGCCAGTAATGTATCCCGTTTGAATGTGAATATGATCCTACGGTATTTGAAAGTTTTCAATTTGGTGAGATATTTTAAGTTAAAGGACTTGAAAGGGTAAATCTTGATCTTTAGGATGCCGAGAGTCAAATTCTAAGTCTATGCTGGGAATTAGAATTGGTAAGTTTTGAATGGATAATGAAAAGAAGTAATGATTAGAGTTGGCGAGATCCGAGACTTGCCTGGAATCCAAAAAAGTTCAACAACACTGGAATACTCTTTGTTACAACAGATTCTATTTGGACTCCTGATAATCAAATTGGAAATGCGTACTGTTTTGTAATCATTTTTATTCCAATCTTTTTCCAGCAAATCGATGGACTCCGTTCATCCAGACTCATTGAGAACAATCATGCTTTTGAGTAACGGAACAGTCACTCTTCCAATGGTTTACTATTCAGAAGTGGCTTGTCCCGTCAATGTTCGAGTTTTTAGCTAAACCATTACCGTTTTAAGTTCAGATCACCAAATTTCCCTTTGACAATCAAACTTGTGCAATACCGATTGCAGCGCTGGCTTTGGATATGTAAGAAATCTATTGTTTATGGCCTTATTCAGAACAGATTCAGCAAATATTCAACAATGACAGGAAGCGTTGATAACTTTAATATTTTACAACCGGTAATAAACTTGAAATCATATGAAATCGAAAGAATTTAGGGAAATGGTGAATGGGAGGTGACAAATGTGGACATGGTTCCGTATCAAATCGTTAGTGGATCAACTTTGACACTGGTAAGAGCGAAGATGAAAGAGATTTCAACTCTTCAGCTATCACCAATAGTCTGCTTGAAACGTGTGCCCAACTATTATGTCTACGTGATCGCTCTTCCTTGTTTCATTCTAACTCTACTTGCCATTGTTGGAATGTTTTGGTCTCCACTCATCAAAAAGGAGCAACTTACAAGAGTTGGAAACTTGGGGGAACTCTTGGAAACTCAAAAATTCAACTATTCTATTTTTAGCTAAGTATTGGTTTGACAAGTCTTGTCTCAATGACCGTTTTAATGGATATGCTATCTGGTGCCATTCCGAAGACTTCCGTTTTTCCATTGTTAGGTTGGTTTTGATCTCTTAGACTATCCAGAAAGTCTTTTTATTCCTTTTCATTAAAAAATAATAAATTCACTACCTAACCTATGATTTTCTTTAAATAAAAAGTGTTTATTGTTCAATTTCGGTTCACTTAAAAGCAAATAAACGTGATAAACGTGTTTTTTTTATTGTAAAAACCTCTGCAAAGAAATTGGCTGAACCTATAGTTTTTAAATTCATAAAGTAACTAAAAATAACCACTTTCCATTCATACTTTTAAACAATCCCATTACAGGAATCTACGTTGTTCTCTGTGTTGGTATCACAAGCTTGGCTTGTGTCACTGTCGTTTTCCAATGCATTCCCAATCCGAAAAAGAAAACTCAAGAAGAAATATTAAGAGAAAAGAAAGAAGATGAGCTACGAACAAAGTAAAACATGATAGTAAAGTAGTAAAGATGATATCTTTATAGAACTCAACGATTTCTTCATCGACTCAAAGAGCAGCTCCTTCAGCGACACGTCTTCGCCCAATTTTTCTTCCAATCTCTCAATCTTCTCTGTTTTATTGTGTTCTTATCGTTTTGGCATTGAAGTTATATAAATAAAGCATTCTAATATGTTTTACTTTTCATTGGAAATGGAAATAAAATCTTTATCCATTGCCTCTCCATTTCAATTCCAAAATAACATTATTACAACAAAATTGACAAGATTCGCTAGCTGGAAAAGTCAATGAACGACAAAATGGCGTTGAGTAATCTTCGATAAAATTATTTTCTTCCATGGTCGGCCTTTTCTGGAATTTTTTTAGTTTTTCTATACTTGAATAGATAATCTAATTCGTTACTCGATAGAATAACCTTTTTTTCTTTTTTGTCATCCTCATTTATTGACATAATCACTAATAAAATACACGAAAAACCGGTAATAAACACACAAATCATTACATAAATACCTGAATTTGTAAAATTTCTTTGACTTTCTTTAAATCTCCAGACCTAACAAGGGAAAGACATTTGTTTTTTGGAATAAAGGTAGGGATAATATCTAAGAGAACAGTCATCGACATCAAACTTGTCAAGTCGATTGTTAGCTAGGGTTTAAGACTTGTTTTACATGCAAAATTTCTCTTCTTAATCATACTTTTTCCATTTGATGTGCTTGAAGAAAACATGCCGAATCAAAAAAGCCATGATCTTTAGCGTGGTGGATGAGGATTTCGGTAATAGCGACCCGTGAAGCCTTGTTTGCACTGCTTAACTTGTGAAGAAGCCATTTCCCGCATCAGATCGTCTTTCCAATGGCGTAGAGATGGATTAGAATTTGAACATAGAAACAGTCCAAAACATGCCGATTATTGATAGAATAGAAAAAGTGAAACAAGGGATAAGAATCACAAAGATGTAGAATTGAGGGACACTTTTTAAATGAATCCCGTAAACAATCTGAAAATTCGATTGAATTGCTAAAGTCGATCAACTCACTGCTTCAAATGGATTTAGTTGTTGAGTGTCGTAAACAAGGGCATAACTGATCTCTGTTGCATACCATTCGGCTGTGCTCTAAGTTTTTTTGTTTGAAACTTGCATGCTTAGTAAGTGTGTATACTTTTGGAGTTCTTAACTTGTCTCATGTCCAAAATGACTGATCAGCTCAGCTTCTGTACTTAATAGACATTGAAAAATTTCAACCCAAACCTAATTCCACCATCGTTTTCTTCGCCGATTGCTCTGAAATTTTGTCTACAGGTAGAAATCGACATTTTCAGCTTGTAGACAAAATTTTAGAGTAACCGGCTGAGAAAACGAAGATGGAATTAGGTTCAGGTTGGAATTGGCCCATGTCTAGTACTTGGTTCATCTTTAAAAAGAATCAATCGTGCCACTGGACTCAAATTCCAAAGAACTATCTAGCTATTGCAGAAAAAAAAACACAAACGCTTCTATTGTTGACATCAAAACTCAACAGTTGACCCATTTACTGACCGACATCATAGGAATTTGTCATAAACCGAACCAAACAAATTTGACTATCGAACGGGAAATTCGCTAGCTGACAGTAAAAGAATAAAGATTAAAAATCTCATCCTACATTTAACGCTCTCTGTCAATCAGGTCTCTCTGGAGAATATGAAGACAAGAAAAGATCTTTTGAGGATTTTCTCATTTGACAATCCTTTCAAAAACAGTAATGGTGAGCACTTCTGAAAATTGAAATCGCAAACTAGATATATCAGAGCGCTTTCTACGGCAAACAGTTTCGAT
Organism: Mesorhabditis belari; assembly: GCA_958450365.1. Classification (NCBI taxonomy): domain Eukaryota; kingdom Metazoa; phylum Nematoda; class Chromadorea; order Rhabditida; family Rhabditidae; genus Mesorhabditis; species Mesorhabditis belari. Next base: position 1,228,881 of record CAUEEP010000915.1, read on the forward strand.
TTCTTCATAGTTTTTCTTTTTGTTCTCAAAACATGACACTCTAACATACAGCAGACGCAATGAGGAGGATCTTCTCTCTGAAAATAATCTCTCTTGTTTGATAGGCAGTTCTTAACAATTTATAAAAATCAAAAATAATATAATTAGTTTAAAATCATTATACAATTTTATAACATTTTTGTGTAAATTGAAGTACTGCTAGAAAATTGCAAATACCAACGGAGGCTTTTGAACAAAATAAAACTGATTCTTGACCATCCAAATTGCCAAGAGAACTCTGATGTAGCTTTTAGAAGCACTGAAATCAAGAGTTACAGTCTAGTCAAGAATTACAAGCTATATAGGTATGGATTTGTTTTGACTTTGACCACTTTTCCCAAAACTTTGTGATAGTCGAAACTTTTCCAACTTTTTTCCGCACCTTGCCACTCATATTCTTGAATCCAAAACACAAATTTCGCCTCATTTTCGCACGAATTGTTCCGTAGAGAAAAAACGGCTTTTTCCTATTGTGAAACCCGTAATTTATCAGACATCTTTTCATGTAAATAACACTACGAAAAGAAGTTCCAAAGATCACTTTTCAAATTTGTTGAGTGAACAAAATTCCAAGTTAAAATTGAAAAGAATTTTAGATCAAAGTCGAAACAAAGACTTCAGTTTAGAGGTAAAGTTTATTTCATTAGGAAAAAGAACTGTTAAATCTTTCTCAAGATCGTAAGCTTGGTAAGCTCAACTTTGCAAAGCTTTGATCTTTTCGGCTTAAAGTTAAACCTTTTCCAGTCATTGTCTCTGACTCACTCCTAAATGTAATTTTATTTTCTGAAGTTTTCCAGTTCATTCCACTTGCTCAAAAGCACTTAAGATATCTTTCATCAAAATGATTATCAAATCTACTAATTCGTTTTCTTTCTCACTCACCTGAATATCCAAATGAGACCACATTACTTCCCGGCTACTCTATTTTTACTTAATCAGTGCTATTCAAAAATTTTACAATGATCATTTTCTCATTTGTTCAACAATATGTCTAAATTTTTTTACTTTATTATGAAAGGATTTTGCCTAGATGACTAGTGTTTAAAAATGCATTTATTGAAAACCAATAATGTGACACAAACAAAGAATACATAATAAGACATAAAGGTCTAAACACAACATTTTATGGCACTGATTAAGTAAAAATAGAGTAGGCGTAAAAATAGAGTTTTCTGATCTTGCCAGCGTGATTGAACTGTTACCCCTATTACCCTTATTACCCAAATCTTGTGAAAGAAAAAACTCACTTGGTGGGAAAAAGAAAGTTCTTTTGATCTTTCCAGCGTGATTGAATCCTCGACCTTTCGCTTAAGAGACAAGACTCCTAACCGGTCGGCCCATAGTCATCCAGTTAGATTTAAATTAGTGTTATTCCTGGATCAGATTCCAGGGTGACACAAAAGTTCCCATCAAGTGAGTTTTTTCTTTCACAAGATTTGGGTAATAAGGGTAATAGGGGTAACGGTCGCAGTGCCATAAAGTTCCTGTTTTTGAGTGGCCATTTTAGAAGTGATCCAATTAACATTTTTTAACATTGGATTCAGAAAATCGAAGTATTTTTCAGTTTCAAACTCATTTGTATAACAAAAATTGAGCACTAGGTAGTTAGATAAAAAAAATAGAGCACTAGAACAATAGCAACAGCAATAGAACAATAGCAATAAATCAATTAGAAACTTTTTTATCATTTTTCTCAATTTTGTGAGCTCTCCGTAGAATTGCTTGAAAATCTTTTGTTTTTAAGATATCAATTTCATTTAATGCTTGTTCAGCAGCTAAATCTTAGCTCTAAAAATAGTCAAAACAAATGTTGTTAAAACTTTATTTGTTTTTTGAATTTAGAGATAATTTGGACTAAATCCTAAAAGAACAGCAACTTAAAAATTGCCTTTTTTAAAATTTTGTTGTGCAAATGTCTTTCCTAAGGTAAAAATATATAAATTTTTGAATCTAATGATAGTTTTAAGGATGATTGATTAGTCGAATCGATTTTGAAATGACATCCACAAACAGTCTTTTGAACTTTTGTGTGGGCAACCCTCTAAACAAGCTCAGCCTAAAAACAGAATTGATACTAAAGTTCTACTAGTTCCAAGGAAACAAATGGCTCATTCTTCTATCTCAAATTCTCCTCAAAATACTTCCCACTTCCCAAAATACTAGACTCTATTTCATCACTGTAACCCCCACTTTTCTCTGCTTCATTCTTTCTCAAAACTTCCTTCCGTGATCCTTTAAATCACTCGCTCTTTTCCAGAAAACTCTCACACATTTTAATGAACTCACTAGACTTTAAAAGATACAAATTGCTTTTTTAAACAAAAAGATTTCTTGATTTTCAACAAGATTTTCAGTTTTCATGATGAATAAGGGATTTCCATTGTTTTTGATAATCCCTGTTCTTTGCCCAACTTTTTCCCAATATTATTAGTGCCGCAAATTGATCCATTTCTTGAAAGTACCATTTCCCTTTTTCAACTTTTAGATTTGCGGGTTTTTTGATTGAATCTGGGAAATCTATTTTAGTGAATTATGAAATGCTGATTGTGAGCTTTATTCTGATGAAATGAAGTAAGTTTTCAACAAAATGAAATCAATTATCGTGTCTTTTCTGATAAACTATTACAAATTTCTTTTTACAAGCAACATATAAACCGATGAAGAACTGAAAGAAAGTCAATTTGAAATGAAATTCATTCATTATGAAGAACTGACCATGATTGTACAGAAATATGTGAGATGAATCACAGCAAAGACTTCAAGTTCTCAAAGCTTTAAACTAAATCTAAACCTAGTTTAACCATAATAAATACCTTTTATTTTTTTCTTATTTAGTTTCATTTTGCCGAATTCAACTCATGGAGCCTATATTAGGCCTTCTTACTTGGAGGAGTACTTCGATAAAATGAAGGTAAACCCTTTTTTGTGTCACAGTTTGACTTATATTTTTATTTGAAGTTAAAAAGTAAAGAGTAAAGATAGATAAAGGATAAATGTAATCAAATTTAAGAAGAGCAACAACTTTGATAGACTCAGTCTTGATAGAACCAAGATTGTTCTAGCAAGATTGAGTGAGCAGGACTGAGGCAGTCCTGTTCGCTATCAAGACTGAAGAACCAAGTAAATTGTCGAAACGGTGAATCTTTTCATCATGATCCCATCACTTCTTGTCTATTAGTAAAAATTAAAGATAGATAAAGGATAAATGTAGCAAATTTAAGAAGAGCAACAACTTTTATAGACTCATTCTTGATAGAACCAAGATTGTTCTATCAAGAGTGAGTGAACAGGGCTGAGTTCTATCAAGACTGAAGAAACACGATTGTTTAGATTGTCGAAACGGTGAATCTTTTCATCATGATCCCATCACTTCTTATCTATTATTATTTGTTTACGGCCCAAAGGGTGGGTTTTTATATTTGAAAAACTTTCCGCTTTCTTGAACCTAGACTCGATTGACTTTCGTGTGAATGTAGTCTAACAATTCATGAAAAAGAAAGAAAATGTTTGTTTAAAGAAAGCTTTGTTTAAAGAACACAATGATTGAAACTGTGTTTTGTGTATTTCAAACTTTTAATGCAACTTCAATTTTAGTACTGAAATAAAGCTTAATAGTTTAGTAATCGAGAAACTTTATGATGAAATCATTTTGAAATAAACAAATCTAGATTTGCCATCCAAATCTCACCACTCTAATGCTCTCACAGCCAATTGGAATGACGATTTCAACAATTATTTGAGTAACAAGACATGCTTTGGAATTGTTTCATCTCATCACACCAGAAAGATATCAATTGTTTTCATTTGTTGCAGAATCGTGTAAGTTGAATCTCTCATTTTCACATGACGTTTACATAGTAAAATAGCAAGTTAATCGTTTAACACATTTTGCGGCATTTTGAGCGTACAGTCGCGTAGTCGTTAATTATTAAAGATAAAAGCAACTATTATAGTCATTCGAGAGCCGTGAATCTCCTCTTGAAAACTAATACAAAGTTACCAAGAACTCTCTGCGAACAAAAGCCCTTAAAAGCTTCAGTTAACGGGGGTGGGACAAATGCTACCTTTTGCGGAAAGCTGCGGAAAAGCGTTAAGTTGCGTAGTTTTTGCCTTTTAACCCAAATTTGACGTGTCAGCGAGGTCTGATTTGTCGAAATTCGGAATCTACGCATACGATTCCCTTCTATGAAAACATTTTTGAAGCTCTACGACCTTTCCTAAGGCCTTTTCCAGCAAAAAAAAAGATGCGCAAATGTCCAGGTGCGCAAAAAAGGTAGCATTTGTCCCACCCTCCATTTTGTGGCATTTTGAGCGTACAGTTGCGTAGTCGTTAATTGTTAAAGATAAAGAAACTATTATAGTCATTCGATAGCCGTAAATCTCCTCTTGAAAACTAATACAAAGTTACCAAGAACTCTCTGCGAACAAAAGCCCTTAAAAGCCTCAGTTAACACAGAAAATAATCATTAGTACATTCATTAGTATCGTCGTGAATGTGTTAAGCAAATTATATAACCAAAACTCTTTAACACTTGCGACCTTTTTCCGAGAAAATCCTGGATTAGCGCTTTAAAATGTGATAAAACTACCGTCCTAATCTGCCGGTATAAAAAAAGCACGCAATTATATTCTTTCATTCTTGTTCTTTATTTTATTTCATTCTTTTTGCTTATTTCTGATAAGCTGAGTTTGTGAGTGCAGAAATAAGCAAAAAGAATGAAATTTTGTGCTTTCTTTTATACCTAGAACGGTAGTTTTAAAGCTTTAAAGCGCTAATCCAGAGTTTTTTAAAAAAAGGTTGCAAATTTTCTTTAACAATCATTGTATTTCTCTTCATTTAGGCACCGGTCTCTCACTTCAAATGACTTTTGGCTATGCGATTGAGCGATCGATTTCTCTGAAATATCTGGAGGATTATGAAGAAAGATTTCCAACAAATCGCCTTGGATTAATTATGGTTTTCAATGTGGTAAGGTTAAATGTTAATTATTCCATTAACTCATTAATTTTTAGGCATTTGGTGCCGCCATTGAGGCTTGGTTGATATACAGTGATTATCTAGGTGGATGGCAAGTCTTTGCTGTGATTCATCTCACATATTTCTGTACAATCATGGTCAGTTCTTCATAAGCATTTGAATTTCATTTCAAATTTATTGGGTTGTCCAGTTATAAATGCGCGTTTTTACTATTTTGCAAATTTCTCAAGATATCGAACAGATGTATATGAGTGTTATATATCATTCGAAAGCTGAAGATCTCCTCTACATTTTGATATAAAAAGCTTTGGAATTCATTCAACTTTTTGGGAAATTGACTGCACAAAGGGAGAGATCGTTTTCGAAAAAAAAACCCATTCCAGCTTAGCTATTCCTCAAGTTTTATGGTGTAAAATAACCGCCCAGAAAAGAAAAGAAAAGCAAAGATGCTCTGAACTTGTTATATTTAAAAAAAAAGTTGGATTGATATATCTATTGGCCAAACATCAAACGGTTAACCCAATTTGAGCGGAGCCAAAACTTGATCCAAAGGCACCCTTCCATTTTTTGGCCACCTCTTCTTCTGTGCAGTCAATTTGCCCAAAAGCTGAACAAATTCAAAAGCTTTTTATATCAAAATGTAGAGGAGATCTTCAGCTTTCGAATAATACTCATATATATCTTTTTCTTGCTTTCGGTATCTTGAGAAATTTACAGAATAGTAAAAAACGCGCATTCATAACTGGACAACCCAATACTTTCTTTCAGTTCTTCATCGGTTTATATGTTGCTTGTAAAAAGAAATTTGTAATAGTTTATCAGAAAAAGTATTCGACTGTTGAGGACAGGTAATTTTTTCAAATTTTTACTTTATAAGATCATTTTCCAGATATCGTACTCAAGAAAATTATAAATCTTCAAGATTACTGTTGTATTTGGCTCCTTACAAAGTTGGTGAACAAACAAAAACACTTTTAAACTTAACAATTCAAGTGCATGACGAGTATCGGTTGCATGTTGTGGTACGAGTTTGCTGTTGATCGAAATACTTATATCCAAACATTTTCTACCTTCATTTTCTTCTATTTGCTTCAATATCAAGTAAATTTCAATCAGATTTTACAAAAATTTCTTTTCAGACTCTTATTCAAATGCTTTTAACTATTTTGGCAGAACGTAAGCTACGAAATCAATTGCTTAATATTCTGAGAAGGAGAAAAGAGGTGATTCTTTTTCTAAAGATAATCTTCTGCAAGTAGATTAAGAAATTTATTGTTACCGTATTTCTTCGAATAGGAGACCGGGTAAAGAGTATCATCGCGTACTCCTGCGTAGCAGCCCTTTTTAAAATTTCTTTTCTGCATAAAAGCTTTCAATGAAGTGCTATAGGGCTGGAAAATGACTCAAAAATACCACATGAGCATAACAGATTTTTGAGCCATTTTCCAGCTCTATAGCACTTCATTGAAAGCTTTTATGCAGAAAAGAAATTTTAAAAAGGGCTGCTACGCAGGAGTACGCGATGATACTCTTTGCCCGGTTTCCTATTCGAAGAAATACGGTAAGTCAAAATCTGAATCAATGCATATTTTTCAGGTGACTCCGGAAAATACGGTGAGAAACGCGATGGGTGCACGAATGATTTTCACAGGCGCTGAAAGCAATGAAATATATTTCGATCAATTTAAAACGATGTGGAAAACACAAGGCAAACCTCGATAAACAATTCTGGAATGTTGAAGTTTTCGATTTCACTTCTTTACACATGTCTTGGTGTCTTTGAAAGCTAAAAAGGAGAAAATTCAGCCCTTCGATTCCCATTTAACAAAAGAATCAATTTTCGAGAATCGAAACACACCAATCTAAAAACAGAAACAGAATAGAATGATGATTCCGTTCGATTCCCATTTAACAAAACTTCTTTTCTGTCGCTTGCATTTCAACAAATTACTAGTCAATTTTCGAGAATCGAAACCCACAAAACTAAAAACAGAAACAGAATAGAATGTCGAGAAGTTGGAATTGCTTTGAATCTGATTTTTAAACCATTTACGCATGTTTATTCAATCTTCAATGTTTGATAATCGTTTTGAAAGAAAACACTACAAAAAAGATGGCATTGCTTTATAAAATTAGAGCGAAATTAGCTATCCCTAGAGAATAGATTAATTATAAAAGCAAAAATCTGTGCTTATTTGAATAAAATTTTGAATAGGTGCATAAAACTCGACTCAACTTCTTATTGAACAGCTTGTCATCACTGAAAAATCGTTATTCTAACTCTAATCACAATTTCTTGGGTTTGAAAAGCAAAGACTGGCCAAAGCTTTGGTTCTATGGTTAGTTCCTTTTCACTTTATCCTTTGTGCCCGTGTTTCAATGATTCAATGATCTTCAAGGAAAAAGGAAGGGATAAAGAAAGGACTCATCGTTGACCCAAACCCCAAACCGTATGGAATAATCAACACAAACATGAATGAGACTATAAAAAGCTCGAGTTTATCGAATCTGTAACCTACTATATATAAAGCAGAAAAGACGTCTGTCTGTCCGTCCGTCTGTGCGCAAACGCGATGCTCCGTAATTACGTTTGCTCCATCGGTTAAAAGGCAAAGTATTCAGCTTTTGCGCGCGATATTTTGCTCTCGGACGTTTTCAGCTATGAGGAATCTGACTTTTAGGTCCATTTTTCAAAAAGGGAGCAAGGTTTAACATCTAAATTGAGTTCCCCACCTTTCAAGGGGAAAAGCCGAACGAAGTGAGCATTTTCCGCTGGTATTTCAATGATTCGTGTTTTCAGTCAGTAAATCAATGAAGTTAATGAGGACCAACAGATAAGATTTCAAGGTAATCACTTGAAAAATGTGGTTCACAATGAGAAATGTGAATTGTTGAACTCTTCAATGTTTCCCAGAATTACTGCTACAAAATAGTTTCCCTTTACAAGATTTTTTTGTTTGAGATTGTGCTTTGTTCACTAGCATTCATTGTTTTGGATAGATGCTCTAATGATTCCTCTTTTCAGATTATAATAGCTGAATTCAGTTGTACCATCATCTCATTAGCTCGAATTCATTTTCTTGTTCATGTCCACGTTTTTCTTTTCTCGTTCTGACGTGAATTTCCCACTATACTATGAGAAATTTTATAGCATTCAAATTGAATCTTTTTTATTGGGTTGGTGAATTGAAAACTGCGGGACTTTGAACTAAAATTTATTCAACATAAAACCATAAATTCATTCCAAATAATTTCCATTATTATTGACGACTTCTGCCAATTTTACAGGCAATTTGCGGATTCCTCTTTCGTAGTAGGATTTTGGTTTGTGTGTGAGACAAGTGCGAGACTCAAAAATGGAGGACTGGAGAAGTCGCAGTTTGAGCACTTTCTTCAAAAGAAACCCATCTTGGTGTCAAAAGAAAAGTTGTAGAGAATCAAAAATTAGGCTTATAGCCAAATTTCTAAAAAGATACACTTAGTAGTTTTACTTAAAATGCAAGTTTTGTGAAAATTCGTAAATTTGGCATTTCTTGAAAACCAGTTTTTGAATCGTTCTGAAAATTTGGATATAAGCTTGATTTTTGATTCTCTACAACTTTTCCATTGACACCAAAATGGGTTTCTTTTGAAGAAAGTGCTTAAACTGTCACATATGACAATAACCGGCAGTTTTCAATTCACCAGTCCAATATTATATTAATGTTCAACTAAAGAGAGAGCAACCTAGAAATTTTCGAATTTTCGACAGAATTTTTGGTTGAATAAATCTGGGTTTCCATTCAGCTCAATATAACCGATTTTTCTGTAAAAAACCTTATTGTCAATCTGTTTTTTTGTGTAGATTCTGGTGTTTCTATTCCAATATGGCTCTCTTGACCGCTTGCAACAGCAACAATATAAAGAACTGGAGATCTCTTCCTCCCCAAGGGCCACTCGAAAGACCGCCATTCGATCCGATTATTTGGTGGGCAGAAGAGACGACCTCTTTAGCTATTCCTTCTCTTTTTCCTAGCTTTTATTTTCTCCGACCTTTCCCTTGAGATTCTCTATTTCACTATCTTTCTCCTTTTTACTTTATTCTTTATACTTTGCCGCTTCGGAAGCTGAACAACAATTAATTTCACATTTCAAAGCATCTTATTTTCTCATGAATACTATATTACGATTTTCGATCTGTTTACATTAATTGTCCACCTTACAAGTACATTAAAAAGTAGATTATGCAGAACCGTTTACAAGTACATTAAGAATCGGTCCATCTTTGGACTACCATATCTTTGGACTACCATATCTTTGAACCTTTGGACATCTTTGAACCTTTGGACATCTTTGGACTTTGGACTAGGTTACCATGACTTGCAAGCTTTTTCTATCCAGTTCTACGATTTTTCCATCTCAAGTGAACTTTTTAAATCATTCATGAGGTACTAATTAGTCTCATTTCTGGTTTTCCCTTCGACTGCCTCTTTCCAAAATGCTTCCGGGTGCATCAAAATAATGTTGTTATCATTTTCTCTGTTCATAGAGTGAAAACTCATTCAGATCGGATCTCTTTCCATATCCTTTCCGCATCTTCTCCTTTTCCTCTTCCTTTCCCATTCCACATCCCTCACTCATCCCATATGCATTTCATCAAGCCGGAGAACATCTCAAAAAAGTGAAAGAGATCATAGCCACTTCTAAAGTTATTGCCTTCTTTATGGAAACTACTGTTATACGAACACTTTCCTTTTCTTTAGCATTTGAAATGTTATGCATTGCTAATAAGAGTGAACTTTTGAGGAGCTTCAGCTCAGAGCTTAAGATTATGGTTTTCATGAGGCTCTGAAGCTGACTGGAGGATTGGTATTTCCAAAAAGCCTTGGAAATTCAATGCTGATAAGTTTTTGATGATAACTCTACAAGAAAAAGATTCGGTGTTCTAAAAAACGACATTACAACGACATTACCTTAGCACTTTGAACTTTAACAACTTTTTATATGTCTTTTGATCTCTTACTGCACAACTCGCTTTGTTTCCTTTTTCCCTCACCCTTTCAATTCAATGTTTGTGCATAATAATTCATTTTGATTTCATTACCTGTTCAATTTAATTGAACCTTTTTTTTCCACCATTTCCGGAATCCAAATTCTTTCTTTTTTTTTCCTAAAATTTTGTAGTCCATTTGATCTCATTTCTCTCCGGCAGTGCAAATTGCTTTTCATTGAAGTAATTGCGAAAAGTGAAGAAAAAAAAGCAGGGAACAAAAATTCAATTTCGGCTTTAAACGTTATTATTATTCTTAAAAATTAAAAGCCAAAGTTCTAAAGAATTCTGCAAATTTAATAGCTGTTCAAGGTTGTTTATTTCCTTGTGGCATTTGATTAGATGCTTTCATTGAGAAGTTCAGAGTTATTAAACAGTTTTAAGGCAACTTTTCAAGATTGTACTCTGTACGTTTCATCACTCAACTATCTTAAAGCTAATAACTCAAGATATTCAGCTACAAAGTAGAGCTAAAGCTACAAAGTAGAACTAAAGCTACAAAGTAGAACTAAAGCTACAAAGTAGAACTCAAAAGCATGTCTACATCCGGCTACGATATCCCTCATGACTACTTCGGATGACCGGTGCATGACCGGAACCACATGTGGCATAAGATTGGATCCAGGTTGTCTGGGTGAAGATTTTTATTTCTTTATATTAGTCATTCTTTTCTCTTTCATCCAAACACCCACGTCACTAGAAAGACTTTACATTCCAGGCCACCCACATGCTTTGTAAATGAATCTCAATTAAAGTTGATGGCCCACCTTTAAATTTAGCCAAGGCTTTGAGTTCTTTCAATCTCAGATTTTTATTAAAATTCAATTTTAAATCCTTTCCATGATCTTTCCTTTCATTGAACTATTCATTCATAGAATCTTTAAAATAACATCTTTGACCCCTCTTTTTGACCTAGACTATTTCACTCCGAAAGACCAAACTTCCTAAAAAAAACCACACAAATCAGCCACATGTGGACGCTCATTCATAAAAACTAGCAAACTTGACTAACTTGAAAAAGTAGCCATAAAACACACAGCTGAAGTCTAGAAGAACTACTGCAAGAGTATAAAATCGATATGTTGCTCTAACGATTCTTAAAATTAAAAATCGTAAAGCTATGATCGGCTTTTAATAGCCAAATCCCCATCATCTCCTGTTTTTTGTTAAATATTTCAACACGGAAAAATTCAGTTTCTAAATCAAGAAACTTTCCAACATCTTCAACTCAAACCCTTCCAGATTGCGTGTTGACCCTTTTTTTCTCAGAACTTTGCCAGGAAGTTAGTTAGATCAACTGAAAGTCAAAGAATTTCTTTCTGGAAACAAGACATTTCCATCCACAAAAACTGAAATGACGATGCTTTTTCTGAAATCCTCGAATTGACTTTCAGATTGTTTTCTCATTTGTTGTGTACTACTCTTTGTGGGCGAACTGATGCTATTCTCCCATTTCCCTTCTTTTTCCTTCATTCTCTCAAAACCTCATTTCTATTTCTTTTTTTTTTAAATCTGTTTTGACTTAATTAGCGGCCAGTCGCATCTCTTTTTGTGATTTCGATTTCAGGAAGTCACAAAGTGTTACTAACGAAAGCTAATGTAAAACTATAAAAAAACGAATTCGTAATTGACAATTTCTTATGCGTTTTCTCTTGCAAACATTCAAGAATTCATAAATTTTGCTTTAGTCTCTTTGAACAAATTGAATCATTTCAAATAAACCGATATTTAGCGTAATGACAATGCGCCACGGCGTTCTCATTGCTCAACAAAGCCGCTCGGATCCCTCGCTCAATCAATGCCAATTCCGAACAACCTCTCATCCATCAATTTTAAGGCAAACTAGAATTGGGTAAGTACTTGAATCAAGTAATCAACAAGTAATCAACATTTCAGTTCAAAACTATCCAGTAAACAACTCTGCAAGTCTTTTGACAAAATATGGGTCTTTTCATTAGGCTGAAACGGCTTGTAAAGTCGATTTCATCCTTTAATTCGCAATAAATTATTAATAAACCAATTTACTTTAATCTAGACTTCGGAAAACAAAACTTAACCAAAACCAAAACCAAAACTAACCAAAACCAAAACCAAAACTAACCAAAACTCGCCAATATTTCGCGATTGGGAGGAGCTAGCGAAAATCTGTTTGCAGATTTGAAATCAGCGTCCAAAAATCTATCCCATAGGCTTTTTTTTTTTTAATTTTTGGGTTTTTTTTTTTTTTTTTTTTTGGGGGGTTGGGGGGGGGGGGGGGGGGGGGGGGGGGAAATTTATTTTTTTTTTTTTTTTAAATTATTTTTATTATATTTGGGGTTGGGGTTTTTTTTTGTTTTTTTTGTTTTTTTTTTTTTTTTTTTTTTTTATTTAATTTTATACAAAAAAAAAAAAAAAAAAAAAAAAATTATATTATTTTTTTTTAGTGAAAATTGGTTCAAATTCAGATTAAAGCATTAGAAACATAACGTTTTGACTTTGATTTTTCAATAGTCAAGATTGAAGTCAAGAAAAGGTGAACTTATTATCCTTAGATCATTTTACTCTCAAAGTTTCTTCATTAAAGATTGGATTCCATTTGGATAAACCAGACTTGAGTCAAAGATCTCAACATAGACATTTGGAAATGAAAGAATTTTGACAATCAATCATCAAGACCGATTATTTATGTCATTTTCCCCTTCTCGTTCATCAAATAAAAATCAAGCTTGACCAAACCAAGCTTGACCAAACCAAACTCCAATTTCAAAGCTCTCTATAGTGGTCATTCATCCAGCTCAATCGATTCCCCCTTTCCCTTCTTTCAAATGGTCACCCACCCCTTTCCCTTATCGACTTTTGTTCGTGGTCTCATCAAGGACACCCTAGCACCAATTCCATTCCAAGGTGAACTTATTACCCTTAGATCATTTTACCCTCAAAGTTTCCTCGTTTGAAGATTGGATTCCATTTGGATAAACCAGACTTGAGTCAAAGATCTCAACATAGACATTTGGAAATGAAAGAATTTTGACAATCAATCATCAAGACCGATTATTTATGTCATTTTCCCCTTCTCGTTCATACATAAACACCCATTTAAAAAACAAGAAATGACTTGTTTATCTGATCATAAAACAATCCTCGAGACTTCTCTACATAAATGATTACAGATCAACAGATGGCCATCATCGTGTTCCATCATGTATCGTGCATTCACCCACTCCATCAGCAAGCGATTCTGATGAGCAAGAATTGGACTTGGACATGTTGACAAATCGAGACTCTTTTGGTGATTCTCCAATTGGCGATATACCGGTGAGGTTTAAAATTTGTTAAACTTTTAAGATCACTTACATTTTGTAATTTCAAAGCTATTACTGAGTCCCTCAAACGTATCAAAATCTTGAAAGCTATACATTTGTTTCCCATTGAGCTTTGGAATCGAAGATTCAGTTTTTCGGCAAACTGAACCCAACGAAAAGCTTTTTCTCTTTTCTGAACATATTCGAATTCTCTTTGGAGGGAGATCTGTCCATCTTCACATTCCCACCGTTGAGAGAGACAAAGTCTTCTCCAGCAAAGCTCTCCTCGTCACAATTCCCCTAGGGACTATACATAAACTTTGAATGGATATAGTGTTATTTTGAAATTCATACACTTTGGAAATGTTTTGCTAAAGCTGGGCTTTGTTCTGGTTGAGTCACGAAGTGGCTTTGTCGTTCGTACTTGATGTAATTGGGGTTACAGAAATCGGGGTTACAGCTGCTCACAGCTGCTTTACAGCTACTGCTTACAGCTGCTTTACAGCTACTGCTTGAAGCTGCTTTACAGCTGCTGCTTAAAGCTTGAAATTGGGGTTACAGCTGCTATTCTTGTTCTTATTGAGAGTGAACAATGATCGATAACAATGAAGAATGCAAATAAAAATCAAGCTTGACCAAACCAAGCTTGACCATACCAAACTTCAGTTTCAAAGCTCTCTATAGTGGTCATTCATCCAGCTCAATCCATTCCCCCTTTCCCTTCTTTCAAATGGTCACCCACCCCTTTCCCTTATCGACTTTTGTTCGTGGTCTCATCAAGAACACCCTAGCACCAATTCCATTCCAATTTTCATAGCCTTCCTATAGTATTTTCTTATTTTTATTGAAATACATGTTCCTATTTTTCATTTCAACTATATTCTTCTCAAATTTCATTTCGTGTACTTTACTCCCTTTGTTGAGCTACTAGAATTTCAGATTTGTTCATGATTTGTTTATATGAAAAATCTGGAAATCTTAGGTAGACAAGGAATTTCAACTTTTTCCAGTTTTATGCATTCTGACTTAAATACTATTTCTTGAGCAAATAGCTAGAGAGATAATGAGCAATTCTTTTAAAGCCATTGTTTTAATAAGCTTTTAAAGCTTCATTGATCAAAGATTGATTAGAATTACTAAGAAAAATCTAGATAAACCGACTGTACAGTTTTAACTCTTCACAAGTTTTATGTCTAGACTAATTTCTAGCCTTTGAGCTGTGCAAAGAGATGAAATGTCCAACACAGCAGGTCCCAATTACTCTAAACTCTTTTGTGAACAACATAGCGTGTAAATGACAGCTGTTTTTTCGGGATTTCCCCTTCTCTTTCACCATTCAATCTTACTCTAATCAGAGTGTTCATTTTTCTTTCCTTTAAAGATCTGTTTTCCTCGATTTCCTCAATTTTCAACTTATCAAGCTTCATTTGTTTTGAAACAAAAAATTTCTAATAAAAAAAAATTTCCAAATTCTTTAAAACCAAATATTTATGGTTTGTTTTAAGGAAATTTACACAAGAGTTTTGCTGGAAATCTCTTGAAACAACAAGGTTCTCCCATTTCAGATAAATCCACGAGACTTTTTCCCTTTTTCCACTCAATGAACATATTTTTAGAAATTTTTAGAAAATCTTTGACAAAATGATTGAAGAGAATAAGAGTTTTGTTTCAATGTTCTTTAAAACTTTTAAGTCTTTTGATTCACCAACTCTGAAACTCGTGAACCATTTTTTCAAAAGTCCAATGTTCTTGCTAGCCCAATGTTTAAAAGTTATGAAATCTTGTTCTAGAGATCTTGTTCTTGTTCTTGTTCTAGAGATCTTGTTCTAGAGATCTTGTTCTAGAGATCTGGTTCTAGAGATCTTGTTTTAGAGATCTTGTTTTAGAGATCTTGTTCTAGAGATCTTGTTCTAAAGATCTTGTTCTAGAGATCTTGTTCTTGTTCTTGTTCAGAGAATCCTCAACTCTAGAATTGTTATTACCTTGAATAATTGATTCTATTTTTTAGAAACATCAGCAAATCCTGTTCAGCTATTAGTCTGTTTTCACTAGACTAGATTTAGGTATTGAATTTTGATATTTTTATATACAGTCGAACCTCTCTATAACAAAACTCGATATAACGTAAACCTCTATATAACGTAAGGCGTGACCGGTCCCGGCTGACGTTAAGCTATATAAAACGGTACTCTATATAACGTAAACCTCTATATAACGTAAGCTATAGCCGTCCCGTGAGTTACGTTATAGAGAGGTTCGACTGTATGTTTCTAAGTTTAACAAGTTTGTTTTGTTTGTTTTGTTTCTTTCTTTCTTTCTGAAATGGGAAAAACTTGGACTCCTCATCAACTTACATATCTGGGAACTGAACCAAAACAAGTGTGCCTCATTTGCATGAGAGTGGGAAGATCGAAAGTTCAGAGAAATTGGGGAAGTTGGATGTTCATTGGGCAAAGCTAAGCCCAAAAAAAGTTCTGTAAAGGTTTTGTTTCTAAAACCCGACAATGAGCTGGCATTTTTGAACCATTTATCCATTCAAAATCTAAAAAAATCCAGAAAAGATTTCAAAAACTGGAAACTAGCCAGATAAACTTGTTTCCACATCAAGAACGAGAACTTCAAAGCCTCTAGCAAAAGAAAATCAACAGCAAAACAATGAAAATCGATGTACTTTGAACGAACTCTTGAATGTCCTCCGAATCTCTTCAATTCATCTCTCCATCTCTTCCCAAAGTACACTCATTATTCTAATCTCTTGACCTTTAAAGTCCTTACCTTAATTCTTCAATTCCTTTCTTTTCTCATTTCCTATTTATTCTTGATTTCAACTCTGTTTATCTTGTCATATGTTCAGTTTTTCTTTAAAACAAGCACCAAGATTATCACTTTTCGCTGATGACCAAAAGAGTTCAAATCCATCAATCAAATTTTCGACTTGTTTTCCGCTTTTTTTGCGGTTTTCTAGGACAATTGTTAGTTTAGGAAGACAAAGAGGACAATTTTCTGGTAAACGAAAGGTTTTTGATTTGTTTTTGATTTGTTTTCATTTTGGAACTTTCCTCTAAAAAGGGAAACGTTAATGTTTTTGGCGTTAAAAGTTCTCTGCTTGAATGGGTTGTTTAGGTGACCAATTTGAACGTTTCTTTTTCGGGTTTTTTTTTCCGCTATTTTTTTTACCAAGAGACAAGTGGGTTTCTGGAGAATGCTTGTGATATTCTCAAGGTCAACCAAATGATATTTGAGAGGTGTTCTTGCCAGAATTTTATTCTATTAAGTAGTTGAATTTTGTCAGATCGTAAAGTTTTTAGATTTAGATTAGAACAAGATTTAGATAGCTTAGAACATCGGCGTTCAGAAAATATTAGTTTTATCAAAAGTTATCAACAAAAAACTTCACTAAAATATTAAAACATAACTTGAAAAAGAGTGCCCCCCGCCCGTTATTTCGAAGACCGGCCCCGGCCCGTAAGACCAAAAGGAAGTTTGACGAGTGAAAAAATGGAAGTTCCTAAACGAATGTTCTCTAAATCGAATGTTCGGATCTTACTTAATAACAGGGGGACGGCACTTTTCTGTACCAACTTGCAGCTCATTTATAGGCATCCTGCACTTGTCAGATCGTAAAGTTTTAACAAGATTTAGATAGCTTGAACATCGGCTTTCAGAAAAATTAGTTATCAAAGTATCAACAAAAACTCCTAAAATACCACTTGAAAAAGAGTGCCCCCCGCCCGTTATTTCGTAAGATCCGAATGCTCTAATAAGTTAAAATTTTTGACGTTATGTGAAATAAAACAAGCATTCCTGAGACTATCGAAATTTTATAGATTGTCACAAAAAATATAACAGTTGGCAGTTATAAAGTTATCACAATCCTGGATAAGTTTTAAGATAGAGTCGATATTATGACTCCATTTGTAACCATGACTGAAGTTTTTTAACCTCTCTTACTAATAGAAAAATTCTCGATAATCAATCGATCAATCTACGCACCTTCAGTTAAACTTTGAATGAAATTACAAGCTTCTAACTGCTTTAAGACTATTTGCATAAGATAAAATTTAATAGAAAGAGATGTTAGATGAAGAAATTTATCAAATGACCCACATTTTTATGTATTAAACTGTGAAATGTGAAATAAAACAAGAATTCCTGTATAATCTCCATTCTTTTAATCAAATAATCTCGAAGCTGATCCTTTAGTTTAGTTCTTTTAAACTAGAAGTTGAAATTTTCTGGATCAAAATTGTCTATTCAAGTATTAGCTGAAAAATACTTTAATTTTGTCTGCATTGAATGCAACACTTGTAAAATATCTAAAGAAACATTTGCGCTTTACTTTCTCTAATACTTTTGACGCTAATTTCTGTTCTTTGTCCTTCCATCTTTCCACATCTCAAAAATTCTCCACCTTTTCCTTTTGAATCCTCTTCTAAAAACATCCTGATTTTCCGTTTAGGCTTTCGTTTTCTTTTTTCTTTTTCGCTTTTTCTTTGTTTTCTCAAGCTTGGTCTCGAAAAGTAATAGATGTTTTGATTGAAAGTTGAAAGAAGACTTTTCTCCCAACCTTTCCCTTTTCAAGGGTCAGTGATGTGCAGGTGCTGTTTTCCTCATCAAATCCATTCACATTTCAATCGGAAACAATAGATTTGAACTTAATCTTTTCCATTTTTTCCCTCATTTCATCATCATCACAATTGCTTTGTCTCTCTTTTTCTGATGTAAACAATTTTTGGCGTTTCCGTCTTGCATTTTGCTGAAAATAGATACAAGAATTTGAAAAACGATAAAAATAGAGATGAGATAATGGAGAAAATAACAAAAGGATAACAAAATATTCTTAAAAATGGAAATAACTAACTAAACGACTGACTGAGGCTTTAACCTTTTGGTGGAATACACAATTTGAAAGTAAAATTTAAGGAACATCCTCAATTTTGCTTATTCCTGAACCTTTCTCTAAACAACAAGCTTGAAATTTTAGTTCTTAAAACAAAATGATTCTGTTGTTATTGAAATTTCTATATTACAGCTCTAAAAATGTACCTTAGACTTGAAAACCAATTCCCAGTTCCATTTCATCAGCTTCTCAGTCAGATTTCTGAGATTTCTGAGATCCAAATTCATTGGTAGTATTTGTTTCGATAAACCAATTTACTCGCCGATTTCATTAGTCAGTGAACACAGAAACACGAGGCTTTCTTCGCCTCTTTTCCCCCTTTTTCATCTATTTCCAGCGATGTGGTAACTATTTTTAGCCTCGAAAAGCCTAATCAAAAGAATCCCTCTTATCCCTCTCTAATTACTAGTCTATTCAACAAAAGACTAACAAATTTTTACTTTTCATTTGTATCGTAAATAGTTTTTTTACGATATTGACGCGGATGGGGTCTGGGATTATTTTAACAATGTAATCTTCCAAAACCACGCGTGGTTCACAGCGGGGTGCAATATTTCAATTTTGATTATGTTTTGTACAATCAATTTGCAAGGATTTTGATTTTTTTAGTCATAAGACATATCTTTTGCTTGACGAATTCTCCTTAGCATCTTTGATTGCTTGTTGTCTATGATCAGGATTAGTCTAGATCTACATACCGTAAATACTGTAATAGTACCCCCATCCCCATAATGACGGGGCGGAGTGTTGCGTAGTCTAGCTTTGAACGAGTTTTTCTCGACACTGGTTTATGCTAAAATGCTCGTTTAGATATCAAAAAATAGCCCTGAATTTCAGCTATTTTTTTGATACCAAAAACGTATTTTTTTGAAAGAACGGGCGCTTTGAAAAAAATGAAATACTAAAAAACTTTTGCGACTACGCGACTGTACTTTTATATATAGTAGACTTTACAGTTCTAGTTCTAGCATCGTTTTTACAGGCAATAAAAGTCGACAACTATGTTGTGTCCATACAAAAAACTCAACTCAGGTACCTTACTTTGTTCCAAAATTAAAGCCTGAATACTGTTTATAAAACTTTACAGCATTAAGCTGTTCCGAAAGTCTTTTTGTTCCTTTTCGTACTTCCGTTTAAGAACCAATAAATGCACCAATTGAACTACGGTTTGTTTCACTAGAAAGGTCAATCATTTTTCTGCAAAATAACATTAAAACGGGTCTTATGTCTGATTTTTTTGGGAGCGTGAAGTCGGATAGTCAAAAATGCGACTCGATGATCCAATTTAGACACTTTAGCTAATGGAAACCTATCTTAGTGTCAATAGATAAAAAATAGAGCACAAGAAGTTTGGTAAATAGCGAAATTTTCAGAGAAATTCATTCGGCCAATTTCTTCGTAGAGGTTTTTATAGATTGGGTACTATTATTTATATATCTATCTATTACTATACCTACGACTGGGTACTATTATTTACAGTACCCATTTTTTGTTGACTTGTTTATACGAATGGTGAAAAAGATTTTTAGGTTTTATATCTAAATAGGATTTTTTACGTAGATATAAAACGTTTGATACTTTGAGTGGTGTTGCAATCCTTGAGATATTCAAAAAAGCTTCAACTCAATGCAGTAGCTTGAAAACTTGATTTTTATCAAATTCCTTTTAATCAATAACCTCTAGCGCTGAACTTTAATAATTTCAAATGAGATTTCAAGATTAGAGCACTTTTGAATGGAGTTGTTCGGTGCCAGCTCACCGCTTCGATCTAATTGCTTGCGTTGAGTTTGTTTAGCTCAATTTTACCCCACTCATCATCTTTCAATTTTAAAAAATAGACGAGGGCGTTCGTTTTTCTTTTTCTTCTACGTTTTTGACCGCAATTTAAATTGATGAGTCAATGGTTTATCGGATTTATGAGAGCAAAGATTGAGATTGGTCAAGGAAGTCTAGGATGAGGCTCTGTTTACTTTTATTTTGAAGTTTTCTCAGTTTTCTCGAGCCTTTACCCTAAACCCTATAATTTTAAGCTTTAGCTTTTCTTGAAATTTATAGCTAAAAAAGTACTTGTTCTGATTGAAGTTTGAAAATTTTTGATTTAACTTTTACAGAACTTTTTTTGCGCCTGGCTTTGCCCAATGAACATTCAACTTCTCCAGTTTCTCTGAACTTTCGATCTTCCCACTCTCATGCAAATGAGGCACACTTGTTTTGGTTCAGTTCCCAGATATGCAAGTTGATGAGGAGTCCAAGTTTTTCCCATTTCAGAAAGACTACAAATCATCATCGTACCCGTTTCCCCTTTCGATTCCCAAAATTCGCCCGTTCATCCTCGATTTTCCTTGAAGGACTCTAATCTCGAACATGCAAATTGACTTGAGAGAACACAGAACAGAAGAGTACACATCCAATTTTCGGAAAAAGCATTTTTCTATCTCTCAATCTTGCGAAAACCTTCAATTTCGTCACCCTGGATTTGCATTTTTTTCTTGAAATAGGAAATTGTTTGCCTTTTTTTGATAAGTGACAAAAAAACCTTAGAATAGTTATATAGAATTTACATTGAAGGTCAGGGATTGAAGCTATATCTTATATTCCTTGAACTAGTTCATCTTTACTCAATTTCTTTCACCTTCACCTTTATTTCAAATCTCTTAAAATGCTAAATCTTTGACGTTTGATCGCTTTCTGAGAAAATCCGCCCGTTAAATCCTTTTTCATTTTTTTTCAATAGCTTTAATTTGGCGTTTTTGAAACGTTTCCCTACTAATCCTTCTATTATTCTCAATAAATTACAACCACAAATTCAATCTCAACAAGAAAATTTGAATTGGTTCAATCAAAGGCTTTTATGCAATGTGTGAGTGTCTAAATTTCCTTATCCCATTCTTTGTTTATCAAAACCATAATGAATTTTCTCAAATCTTTTTGAAAATGACAAATCGAATTCAAAAAAATCACTAAAATCTTCACCTTTGATCAAAAAAAGTTTTTACTCGTTCTCCCCAAATACCCATTGAAACTTTCCTCGAACTAACATGTGATTTTCGTTTTCAAAAAAAGTTTTTCTTTTTTTTTCTTTGGCGTCTCGTAAAAATCTGATTAAAGCAGTAATTTTCTTTCGAAATAAACATTAAAATAAGAAGGAATGGAAACATTTTCTTTATGTTCTCAATGAGGGAATCCCTGGGGAAGAGGGAAAGGATTGAGGAGAGAGATCGACAAGACCCTTCCCCTCTATTCACTCAATCCCTTCCTCATTATCTTGTTCTTCAATAAATTAGATAGTTTTCTTTGAGTAATCAATTTGGGTCTTCTTTTTCCTGAACAAGTTGGGTTTTGACCGGAGCTTGTTAGCCAGCCATTCGCTAAAAGAAGTTGATCTCATGTTCGATGAAACTTCAGTGTAGGACTTGTCTCAACTCTAGTAATCAGTTTTTTTGAGGCTATTGATTTTAATTTACCGTAAATACTGTAATAGTACCCCACCCCCATAATGACGGTGCGGAGCGTGGCGTAGTCTAGCTTTGAACG
Source organism: Mesorhabditis belari (assembly GCA_958450365.1). NCBI lineage: Eukaryota > Metazoa > Nematoda > Chromadorea > Rhabditida > Rhabditidae > Mesorhabditis > Mesorhabditis belari. The sequence goes on from CAUEEP010000915.1 coordinate 1,250,642, forward strand.
AGTTTTTCTCGACACTGGTTTATGCTAAAATGCTCGTTTAGATATCAAAAAATAGCCCTGAATTTCAGGGCTATTTTTTTGATACCAAAAACGTATTTTTTGGAAGCACGGGTGCTTTGAAAAACAATGAAATACTAAAAAACTTTTGCGACTACGCGACTGTACGAAGGGGGTGGGGTACTATTACAGTATTTACGGTATGTCTCTGTACCAGTTCAACATGTTTTAAGATTAATAAAACGAAACTAGTGTCCTAAAATTATACTCCTACTCCTCTTGACAAGAATTAGGCAAGAACTACATTTGAGTTTGGATGTTGTTGATCGGAAATTTAAAACCCTTATCGTCACGTTTCGGGGGTTGAAACCACAAAATTCTCTATTGAATCTATTTTTGGTTTTATAGGATCAGTTATTATTAGAAATTCTTCACAAAGCACTCATCATTCAGTTCAGCATTTCCAGAAATCTTTTCCAACTCTCCCCTTTTCAAAGATTGAAAATCTTCTTGTTTACCCGGGAAATCTCATTTTCTCATAGTTAAAAAAAGGCGATGAAATTTGAATTTGAAACCCTTATTGCACAAAATCTCATTCCGGAATTGGTCTTGACGCAGAATTGTCTATTGGTCTAAAATTTGAACTAAAAGAAAGTAATGGGATTCAGTTGTAAGGTTAGTTAAATTGTTTTATCTATTTTTATCGTTTCATTTCATTCTTGAAATCTCTAGAGATTGGTTGACATTTAGCCTTGATTAAAGGTTCTAAATTAGTTCAATAAATGTCTAAACCATTAGTTAACAAGTGTTAACAAGTGACTAATAAAGAATAGCTGTTGATTTATGTTTTCAATTGGATAATTAACTACTGGATTGGTCAATAATTTAAAGTTTTAGATCGATCACTGTGCTAAAGCAAACGATCGTGTATCTCGTGTTCGGATGCTTCCGATAAAACGAGAAGCGAGCAGGGAAAGTCTCCGATCTGAGGGACGAACACATCTACTTCTGCACAATGTTGGGAAAACTATACAAAGGTAATGAATGATCACAAGCTTTTTGATCAAATCGATCTACTAACAGAAAGGAATCAGTCATTACGTACTGTTCCTTTTATGAAAAGCCGCCGATTGGTTGGGAAAAACACCGCTTTTCGTGGTACTGCACTCAGTTTTACAAAAATTCCTTTAAGTTTTGTGCTTTTAAAGAATAGAGTCTTGTAAAAACAAAGAAGTTTTAGGACAAGTTCCCAGTTGAGAAGAACTCGACTCTTCCATTTGTTCTATGCATTCGCTCTTCCTTTCTATACAATTCTTGGAGCTGTTGTTTTCCAGGTACAAATTAATCTCTTTTTTATCTAACCAAAGTTTCTAGGCTCTTGATGGAGAACATGATGATCGACTATTGAAAGAATATCAAGGAAGATGTCAAGTGAGTGATGATTCTATTGAAAAATTAAGAGATATCTTTCAGGAAGAGCGAGTTGAGAAATTAGCGGATGTGGAAAGGATATGTGAGCAAGGAGGGAATTGTTTTGGTGAAATGAGGAGACTTCTCGGTGAAGTGGAGAAATGCTATAGAGAGTGAGTAATTGGAAAAATCAACTACCTTAAATACTGTAATAGTATCCCACCCCCCTCGTACAGTCGCGTAGTCGCAAAAGTTTTTTAGTATTTCATTTTTTTCAAAGCGCCCATACTTTCAAAAAATGTGTCTTTGGTATCAAAAAATAGCCCTGAATTTCAGCTATTTTTTTGATACCTAAGCGCGCATTGTAGCAGAAACAAGTGTCGAGAAAAACTCGTTCAAAGCTAGACTACGCAACACTTCGCACCGTCATTATGGGGGTGGGGTACTATTACAGTATTTACGGTAATTGTATTGGATAATATACATTTAATCAAATTGAGTTTAAAATAAACATCCTGTCTGGTACAATAGAGTAATTTTTGTCATATTTATTTCAGCCATATATTATTTCTTGCACTTTAGTTGGCATACTCACAACCGGACGATGACTCATTCGATGAGTGATTTCACGAATGCTCTTGTTTACGCCTTCAGTGTCTACACGACAATTGGTTATGGGAATATGGCGGCTGATACGACGAAATGTCGATTAGCAACCATTATTTATGGAGCATTGGGGATTCCACTCTTTTTTGCTTTTGTCAAGGTACAGATTACTTGTTTTATTGATACTAAACGTGAAATTGAATTACAAAGCTATTGATCGTCCAGATAAAGATCTGAAAAAAATTTTCAGGAAGAGGGTAACCTGTGCAGAACGATTTTCATCTCAATCTACAACCGGGTCCGAAAAGCCAGAAAGAGATGCAGATGCCCGTACTCTGATGTTGATAAATGTAAACTTTACTTCTCTAGTTAACTCCCTTTGGAGTAAGAGAGATCGTATAATGTTGTCGTATAATAGTTAGCACAGTTGTTCGGTAAGCGAAAGGCGGGTTCGAGTCCTGGCGGTGCACGACCTTTGATCTGCCCTAGTTCCAACTGGAGACCGCGGAAGGATAGGCTCTGCAATGCGGCTAAGGTCTACCTAGTCTACCTAGGTCTACCTAGTCTACCTAGGTCTACCTAGTTTCGAGCGCACCCCAGACGTTATAAATCGAGACGTGTGGAACCGTCTCGTCCAGAGAGGAGGGAAATTAACTCCCTCTGGAGTAAAGAAGGACGAGTGGGCTCTGGTGTAATGGTTAGCGCAATTACCCAGGAAGCGAAAGGTCACAGGTTCGAGCCTCAGCGGCGCGCAACTTTTACTCTGTCCTAGTCTTATTTTATGTGGATCTATTTTAGTATCAACTCCATCAACCACCTCCAAAGCTCCATCTCCAATCCCCACCTATCAAAATGGACACACGAGGAATTGTCTGACAATACCAATGTCTCCAAATCCATCTTGCACATCACAATTATCGCCAACTCCATTATCGCCTACTCCAACAACGCCAAATAGTGATGTGAGTGAAATAAAAGATTAAGCTTATGATCTTGAAAGTCTTAAAAATACAAATTTTAGTATCAAAACGATCTCCCCATCTCGCTATTAGAGCATGGAGTCAAACTGGATCGACTCCAACGCAAATCGAGCAGTGGTTCATTATTTGGTAAATAAGAAAACTCCAACTCTATAAAATTTCCTGATTTAGGCTCAAAAGCTTTACTGGACGAACAAAGAAGAGTGTTCTTAGCTGGTTGCATTGTCTTCATTCTCTACATTCTCACCGCTTCCGCTGTCTTCTCGATTACAACGGAATTCGATTATTTCACTTCCGTCTATTTTCTCTTTAACAGTGTTGCTTTAATAGGTGAGTAAAAGTAGTAGAAAGGATGAAATTGAACTTGAAAAGCTTTCAAACTTGACAAGTATCAAAGAAAATTTCAGGATTTGGTGATGTATTCCCAAAAAATCCAACAACAATCCTTGTCTATGCCGTTTTTATGATTCTTGGAGTTGTTCTCTTCTCCATGTGCTATTTCATTCTTCAAGAAGAGATACGAGAAAAGGTTACTTTTTACTTATACTTATACTTGTAGTACTTATCTATGACTCTTACTACCTTCGATCTATGACTTATCTATGACTCTATATACTTATCTATGACTCTCACTACCTTCGATCTATGACTTATCTATGACTCTATATACTTATCTATGACTCTCATTACCTTCGATTTAGAAGAAAACTAAGCAACAGCCTAGTTTTGACAAATAACTCAAAGCACAAAGACAAATGACAAATAACTTTTTCTAGAACCAAGAACGAAGAGCCAATCTATTTTTCTCTAAACTATTTCTCTCAAAAAGTTTACTCAATCATTTTCAGGCAGTCGAGGCTTCTCGCAAAGCAAGAATGTCTATCTCAAAGTATTCGCATTCATTAGTGGCTCATGCGAAAAGTCCTTGGTCTCGTCGAAATTCTCCACTTTATGACAGTGATGCTCCTGACAGTGCATTTGATCGATTAAAGAAAAGAAGACAATCAGCTCCAGCTGTTGCTGTAACATCAGCTAATGGAAAGACAAAGTTCAGAGAAATCTAAGATTTTTTTGTTTTCTTTTATAATATTTTGAGCTTGCCACTTTATTTCAATGATCTCATTATTTTTTTTGTACATAGAACTCCGCCTAATTAATAGAAAAGATCAAGCTTTGCTTTGTTACACAAAATTTCCGATCATTTCTTTTCTGATTTCTTTCAAGTTGCCTTCAATTCGTATTTTGCACTCAAACCGGTTTACCCGCTGAAAATTGTAGCATTTTTATTCTACTAGACGAGTATTCTTGTGCTAATAATATTTCTAATCAGTTGATTACAATAAGCGGGATATGTTTGCCAAAATAAATAAATTTATTTGCAAAGCTAATGTCGAGCAAAGAAAACAGAAGAGATCTTGTTTCTCCAGGGATGGGAAGGAACTTTTTTTGTCATTGAAGCTTTCTCCCAACTTTTCGTTATCATTTCCATATGTTCTTTAGGAGAGATTTGATGATGATTGATTGAAGAGAGATTTGAGGGTTCTTTTATGAAAGGAATCATTGATCGAAGCTCTTTACAAAATATCAAATACAGAGTAGGCATAAAAACGATGAAAATTGGCTGAGCAACGAGGGAGGCGATTTCCTGAAATCCGTTTTTATTGATATACCAGAAGAAAAAAATTTTGGGGCAAAAAGCAAAAGAATTGGCGGCAAGAGGAGGCGAACCCACAATCTATCTTTTCCGTTCGTTTGAAAGACGCGCGCGTTAACTACTCGGCCATGTAGATGGCGCAGTGCGAGCGCACTTGTCTCTAGCCCACAACACCCGGGTTCGACTCCCGTCCGCGTCGGCACTTTTGATTTTTTAGAAATTTAAAAACATGTTGCACAACTAAATGAAATTCTAAGCTAAATTAACCATAAATTATTGGAAAGGGCTCACTAGGCGCGGAGGAGTAGTGCGTACAGACAGAGAGACGGACAGACAGACAGGCGGACAGGCGGACAGGCGGACAGGCGGACAGGCGGACAGACGTCCCTTTATATATATAGTAGATATTCTTTCATTTGATTTTTGATCTTTGTAATTTCTATTGGGTTGGGGAGAATGAGTCGGCGCCGAAAATGAAAAAAATGTCTAAAACTTCTATTCGACTTCGTCAAATAATATGCGTTTGATATCAGTAGAATGGTTAACTAATTCTCTACAAAATGACATTTAAAAGAAAATTCAAACAGCGCCTCCGCTCAAGAAAAAGCCATTTTTTCACAAAAACTACAAACTGTCATCTAGAAAAAACCATTGGTGGGATCTTCCTGCAAATTTGGCAACTTAAGTAATTGAATGTGCTCTATCTTTTTTTATATAAACACCAAAGAAGGTTTATGTGAAAGAAACTGTTCAAATGATGAGTCGGACTCTTTGCCATTTTAACCAGCTGCGTTTGGAAGTTCATAAACTCCACGAAAGAAAAGCTTTGTGGAATCTCTCAAAAGTGATTTTGTAGAGAAATAGTGGATCCTTTTGATGAAACCAAACGTATGTTTAAAGAAGGCTTTATGTGTGCAAAAAGTCCCTTTAAAGTTTGGCGCCGACTCATTCTCCCCAACCCAATAGAAGTCAATTTTCCAACTAATACGAAGAAAGGGAATTGCAAAGCGGAATTCCAACTGAAAAACTATGAATTCTGAAAGAGGAACAACTACATATTCCTCCCAGAATATGCAGTTTTTTCTCTTTCAACACTTTGCTGATTTTCTGTGCAAAAGAACAACACCTTGTGTATAGCATAAGTCTCCATATCTGGCCATGTCAATCGGCTTGTCACATAGAGCCAAGTAATGTTTAGAAAATGATTTCCACAATGGAATAATGATATTAGCACTATTGCTTTTGTCGCTCGAAGCATTTCCTGTTGTCGATATCGATAATTGAGATCTCGATATTGTCCGTTCAAATGCTCTCTAAAAAACTCTCTTTAATTTCTACAAAACATGTTTTTTGAATAGGAAATGAAAACTTTTAAAGATCAGATAAAGTTATTATAAAATTCTAGTACAATTTACTGAGAAAAATGTATGCTTTGATCAATTTAGAGAAAAATTACCTTAGTCTTCTTTTTGTTAACCATCGAACAAATAATAAAAGAGCGATAGCCAATAAATTGGCCGGGAAATCGATAGAGATTACGTCAAAGATATTCAAGACTTTTTGATTAAGAAGTGAACAATATGAGACATAGATTGGATTTGAAGGAACAGTGATGAAGGCATAGTTGAAGTTTTGGAAGAAAGTGATCAAAAAGGAGACCCACTAAAAGGAATAGTTAGGTGAGAATGGGTTTCGAAAGTCAGAAACCAGCCAAGTTAATCTAGAGTCAGTCAGACTTGGCTTTGACTTCAGCTCAGTGCACACTAACCACAGCCAGGCTGTTGGAAAGCCATAGCCAGGCTGAATCGGCTGATTGTTAGCTTGTCATTGTGGCTCTATCTATTCAAGCACTTACCATAAGCACTGTTAGAATCATTCCCAATATCGGGAAGTTAATCCTTTCAATAAGATTTGGTACAAAAAAGGTGATAATCCGTTCTAAACAAAACGCCGGATACGCCCAAACACTCATGAATTGAGCTCGAACATTGATCACTTGACTTGCTTGACAATATTGAAACACTTCGACAAGGCTGCAGGGATCCTGAAACAATTTGAAAAGTCAAAAGAGATAAACTCACCCCAGAGAAGATTTTTCTTAGTTGCCGGATTGATCGGAAAGTTACTAGAGTGGCTTTTATAATCATTCCAAGAAATAAGCTCATTACAATGATTCGTCCATTGGTGTTGAAAATCTAAATGGGAATTTGATTTAGACGAATAGTTAACATACAGTACTGGAGAATGAAATAACATGTTTGAAAAACGATCGTCACTTTCGCGCGTCTGTAACTCCATTGTCTTTGAGTTTAAACTATTAGTGTTATACATTTTCTGAAAGCTCTTTTCAATGGCTACACAATGGTAATATTAATATTTAGAAATACGGTAAAGACAAGGGAGTTACAGACGCGCGAAAGTGACGATCTTTTTTCAAATATGATATTTCATTGTCCAGTAGTGTATCTACAACCAAATTTTAAGTTAGAAAACCAGGCTTTTTCTCTGAAAAGTGGTCTTTTGACCAAAAAAAGTCAGTTTCAAAAAGATTTTCATATCAAAAAAAGTTTTGTGGGAAGCTGGTGTATCCGACACAAAAACGTTGGCTTTTTCTGCCACTTTGAGCGCACTTTGAAGCACTTTTAACGATTAAACGACCAATAAAAGAGATGGAAAGTGCACATCGATGCGATCATTTTACAGCAACATCTACACAAAGAAATGAAGGCTGTGAAACGTCTGTAGTAAGGCATAAGGCCATATCCTGGTGGAAACGAGATTCGTGTCTTTGTAGCTCATTGGTAGAGCGTTCGCCTGGTAAGCTAGAGATCGTGGGTTCGAATCCCGGCACCGATCATCTTTTGGATTCCAACCTATAAAAGGATTGGCGAGTCTAACTCCGTCGTGCCAAAATATGTGTTTTAAAAGGGTTTTGAATATATTGATGAAGAGAAATGAGGGAAAAGGCAAGATATTCAAAAGACTGGCTTTTTTGGCAAAAAGACCATGAAATTTTGGTCTTCAAATTTCTTCATGAAATTCAAAAGACTACGTTTCAACTGAAGTCAATTAGTGGATCAGATTAACCTGATCAGACAGTGTGAATGAGTGAATTGCTTTTCACAAGAACTCAATGCCCAAATGTTGGCAATGAATTAAAAAGAGAAGTACATTGGCTTTGATTTCATTTACCGTAGATATTCAAATATGTTGTCTTTAGAAGTTTCTTTATTCTTCTTTACTTTGAAGTTTCAAGTATTTGGTTGAAACCAATTATCATAGAAATCGACAGCTTCAAGAACTCACATGCTTCCTTGCTAGCGCATAAATAACAATCGAACTCAGAACAGTGCCAGTGCAATTCAAAACGATGAACAACATATTAATGAATGGTTGAAACCAATTATCATAGATATCGACAGCTTCCAGACAAAGCTTTTGATCCATCAGATAGATTTGAAAAAGAACCAAACTTCAAAAAGTGAACGACACGACACAACAAAATTTCATTTTCTTTTGTTTTCCGATTCATCTCCCTAGAGCTCTGTAAAGTTTGATTTGTCCGTGTTTTTACAGCACTCTGTTCTTTTTAAAAATGATCTCGAATGGTAATTGGATCAAAAAAAGACAGATTCTTGAAGTGATTGAAAGATTAAAAAGCATGAATCCAATCATAAATCTGCCTTGATTATTTATTTGAACCCGGGCGCTGATTAATAGTTCATAATGACGTCAGGAAACTGATTGAGATCTCCACTTGAAAGGGATAAATGCTTGAAGACTCGATACTAATGTCTTCTTGGTGGATTGCTGACGTCTGAATGTCTAATTTGATTAAAGTTGGAGTCCAAATTGAGATCGAATCTCACTAATAATTAATTTAATAGATGCAAGCTTTAGGAAGAATACAGCCTAAGGCCAAAATTGTTTCCAAAAATTTGGACAAAGTTATCGGCGAATCGATTGACGTTATTCATTTTATTGACTATACTTGGAACTCGGGTTTAAGTCGTCTAAACTTTTAAATAAACTCAAGAACTTATTAGCCAATCTTGGAGATTCTTATCTTTCAAATGATGCTTTTAGTTTTAGGGTTTTAGGAAATTCACAGTAACCTAGATATACCGTATTCTCTCTAATACTATTGGGTTGGGGAGAATGAGTCGGCGCCGAAAATCAAAGAAATTTCTAAAACTTATAGCAGACTTTGTCAAATGATATGCGTTTGATATCCGTAGAAGGGTAACTAATTCTCTACAAAATAATATTTAAAAGAGAACTCAAACAGCGCCTCAACTCAACAGAAGACCATTTTTTCACAAAATCGATAAACTGTCATCTAGAGTAAACGGTTGGAGGGATCTTTCTGAAAATTTGGTAACTTATGTAATTGAGTGTGCTCTATCTTTTTTTATATAAACACCAAAGGAGGTTTATGTGGAAGAAACTGTTCAAGCAATGAGTCGGACTTTTTGTCATTTTGATTAGCTGTGTTTGGGAATCCATAAAATCCCAAAAAAAGAAAAGCTTTGTGGAATCTCTCAAAAGCCATTTTGTAAAGAAATAGTGGACCATTTTGATGAAACAAAACGTGTATTTAAAGAAGGTTTTATGGGTGCAAAAAGTTTCTTTAAATTTCGGCGCCGACTCATTCTCCCCAACCCAATACTACGATTTTTTCAACCCCCTCCTGGACCGCAATACTATTAGAGAGTGCACTACTATTAGAGAGAATACGGTAAATATTTTAGTGCTAGCTCATTTCTGTAAATCATTTCCCCTTCTTTGAGAAAAGCAACCCAATTTTGTAACCCAATTGTGCCTTAGACTCAACAAAATGAATAGCTCCGATCGATTCCCCGACCCAGAAAAATCTCCATCTACAAATTTACAGCTCAATATCTGGCGATTGTTCTTTGTTCCTTGTTCGGCCGCGTAATCGCTCTCCATATGGCAAATGACTCTAGTATAAAGTGCTTTCCTTTTGGAATCCATTGTACTAAGATAATACAACTTGTTACAAACTTTACATCCTTTTAAACCAAGATAATTTCGTTTTAGTGAGAAGCGTTTCGAATTCGATTTCTCCTCCATTAAGCTCTTCAATCAACATCAGCTCTTTGTTAAAGATCTTCAAAGCTATAATTCAGATTGAAAAACCTTTACAATCTGGATAGAATTTAAGGTAAATAAAGTTTTATGCAAGCATCTCAGCCTTGAATAGCTGATATATCGATTTAGTTTTGTTATGGCCTTTTGTTTTGGCCCCTAAATGCAAACAGTTTTTTGAAAATCTTCTTAAAACAACTCACTTTGTCAAGAAATATCCGTTTTCAAGGCTTTTCCCCCACTTATTTTCTCACTTTTTCCGCAAAAGTTGAGGAAAATCTCCGATTTTTTCCATTGTGTATTGTGGTTTCGATGGAAAGGAAAAAGGGGAAAAAGAAAAAGGTAAAAAGAGACAAAACTTCGATTTACGATCGTTCTTTTCTCTCTCATTTACACGAAATTTTTCAAAACAAAAAACTCAAGCAAATTTCGGAAGAAGGGGAAATTTTTGTGGGTTTTCGTGAATGGCATTTGTAACCTGTTAGCTCGAAACTTTCCTCAGAGATCCCCGACTCGCCCACCAACCTTGGAATCATTTTTTTTTTATTCTAAACTATTCAACTACAAGATTTTCGAGTTAGCACAAATTATTTACTGCTTGACCTTGGATTGCACTTGCAAGTGACAGCGCTGGCCACAGTTCAACCGAATAGTTAGCCGATCTTCAATCCGCTGACCTTGTTGAACCTTTTTCTCAAAAACTTCTTCAAAAAACATTCCTGAGATTTCTTGCTCTGACCTCACTTGGATTTGCGATTCAACTCAGCGAAATTCTCGGTGAGAAAACTTTACTTAAAAGTACCCACTTAAAGGAAAAAGTGAGAGATTGAACGCATTTGGTCAGACACACACATAGACTTTTTCTCGGATATATAAAAAGAGAACACGCGCCGTGTGCTTGAGTCCGATCGAATCAGAACGACCCCTTCTTGGATACTTTTTTTCTGAACAAAATCAAGACTATCTCTTTTTGATAGTTTTTTTTTGTGTTCACACCATCATTTTATCATTTCTTGAACGGCCTTTCAAGCAAAAGGAAGTATTTCTTGAGTTGGATCTTTTTTAAAATAGAGAAAAGCGATTATCTCCGATTTTTGAGAGATTTGTTCGGCAGCTTTCAATTTTCTATTGAATGTGGACAATGAGGTGGATATTTATGCTGGCTTTGATTGCTGAGATGCACACAAAGGTTTGTCAATCTGATTGTCAATCTGATTTTAGAAGTTTCACTCTTAAACTAAACAAAGAATCACCTCATAAAGTTATCACAAAGTTTACTCTTTAACATTGAATCGCAAAATCTGAGTTATAAAAGTTGAAATGTAAACTTGAATAACAAGTACACCTTTACTTTTACATCAATTCCTTTTTTGATTCCTTTTTCGATTCATTTCTTTCAATGTAATTGTAAAATTGAAATCCTCAAGTGATTTAAAATCTTAACTCTTCTTTTACCCTCAAAATTTTTCGAGTTTAATTTATAGTTTTCTGCGTGGTTTTTATAAAATCCTACAGAATCAGTGAATCAAAATAGGTGACAAAACAAAACACAAACGCTTTTGCAGAGATTTTGTTCAAAAGTCATTTGATCAAAGGATCAAAAAACAGAATACTAATTATCTAATCAAAGAATGAGTAATTCTCTTTGAAAAATCAATTATTTAACTTGTAACATGGGCTGATTAAAGGAATAAACTCTGAGAAAACTAAACTAAACCATTAACGACTAAATTTACTGATTATTTGTACAATTGAATAATCAATTTAATCGATAATCTTAATCAATTTAATCGATAATCTTAAATTTATCTAATCCTTTAGCTAATTCTTTTAGGAAACTTCTTTACTTGATGATGTTAAGCTGACAGTTGGAGATGTGATCTTGAGTGGATTGGATTTGGATGAGAACTCGAATCAGACAAGAACTCAAATCTCAACAACTGGAACTATAAGCTCAACGTCAACAACAACATCAACAAGTGCTGCTACAACAGAAATCCCAACAGCTTCAACTACAGCTGAAAGAACAACAGAAACTGTCATACTCCATGAGAAGATTGAAGTAAAGAAAGAGAAAGGAGCTGAAGAATTTGTTGGACTAACAACGGCAACAAAAACTCCAACTACAACAACAGAAGCAACAACAACAGAAGCAACAACAACCACAACTGAACCACCACCAATGACATTCCCAATCAATCCACACCCACCACTACCATCAGAAACAAAGTCAAACTCAAGTTTAGCTGAAGAAGTCGTTCAACTCGATGCATCAAAAGGGAAACAGGTATTTTAACGATCAACTAATTTAATTAACGTAACATTTTAACTATTGACTCTTATTAAAAACAAAACTTCTGTAAACTTCTGTAAACTTCTTTAAACTTTTTGTATTCTGAAGGGAACTTTGGTTTTCAGATAATCAAGCACAAAAATGAGTCGACGGGTATCGCTTGGATTAGAATGAGTGACGTGGAAAGTGCTTTTAAGACTGAGAAAGGAGATGGAGTGAAGGATATTGAAGGTTTGTGATATTGGAAGGTAATTGTAGGAAGTTTAGTCTGGGTAAACTGTTAACGATATTTAATTTTTATATTTAGTAACTGTAGAAGGCAAAAACTATAGAAGTTTAGCCTGGGTAACCTTTTAATGATATTGAATTTTGATCTAAACCTCTCTATTCTGTTTATGAGTTGATTTTGGTTCTAAGCAACTTCAAGAATCTACTAATCGCTCTACTTTAGCAAATACTTTAGCTCTACTTTTTATTTCTCTTAAGAAATATTTTAACAAATTCTAGTAAAGTAAGTACTGTCTTTTTTTTTCGTTTTCCCTCTTTGCTAACCTCGAAACGATTTGGTTGAGAGAATTTTTGAGGGAGAAAGTCCATCGTTGAGTGGATGCACTTTTCTCCCTCAAAATGTACATCCCAACAAATAATCTACTTCTTAAATCATTTGTGAAAAATGGGATGAAACCGGAAAATGAATTTGGCCAAAAGAAAACAAAAGTATAGTAGCTTTTCATTTAGAAATGGAGGATCTGTGCCCAGATACGGTGAATGGAATCTCAAACGAGGCACGCTTGGCTGTAGTGGATTTTCACAATCGAATGAGGTAAGGAGAAAGGAGATTACTGGAATTTTACGATTGTACGATTGTTAATCATTCCTACTTTTAGGACACGACTTGCTAAAGGACAACAAAGAGATAAGCGCTCAATTTTTGCTCCTCCAGCCAAGGATCTCTTGAAAATGGTTTGTTTAATTCTTACAGTGAGATAGAACAAATTGGCTTAATAACTTAAAAACTAAATTAAGAAAAAAAAGATAATTTTTCGCGATTGTCATAGCAAACAAAGAAAACTTTTAAATTTTAGATGTACGATTGTGATATCGAAGCTAATGCTCAATCTTGGGCTGATGCTTGTAAACACAGGTGAATTCAGCAAGCCAATTTCTCTAAACCCAAACTTTAGACACACCGACGCTTACACAAGAAGAAAACTAGATATTGGAGAAAATTTGGCTTGGATCCCAGGAAATAGAAGTGACACAGAACACGCTACTTTTGTGAGTAATTGATATTCGCTCTTCAGATTTACTATAGACGTCTGTCCGTCTGTCCAAGCCTTTTCTCAGCCTTGTTTTGACCAATAAAACTTCTTTAGAAAACCTTAGGATTTATTGTAGTTGTGCCATTTCAAATCAAAAATTTTAAAAGAAATCGAATGGCAGCAAGGTGGGCCGAACCATGGCCCAGCGGGTGGCAAACAAACGCGCTCCCATCTAAGCCACAGCGACAGATGCTCTGGGTCGCGAATAATCAAAGAATAAACCATTTCAGTCGAGTTTCCTTTGGTGGCGTGAGGTGGAGAGCATCGGAATCGGAAATGACACGACTTTTTTGTACGACTTCTTGAAACAAGGATTAGGGCATTATACACAGGTAAATTATTGATAAAATCATTTTTATAATCTTTAACTAGAAAAAAAAACTATAACAATCAAACTAATCAGTGTAAAGTTAGTGAAGAAAAAAAGACTGTTTCAGATGGCTTGGCATGGATCTTTCCGATTGGGTTGCGGAATGAATCAGTGCAATGATTGGATGTATGTCGTGTGTCAGTACACACCAAGGTTGAAATCAAGAATCTTCTTTGCAAATCAAATTTACAGAGGTAATGGACCTGAGGGCAGAAAAATCTATACAATCGGTGATCCTTGTCAAAAAGATGATGATTGTCCGGGAAGAACGAAATGTCTTCAAGATGAAGCTCTTTGTGAAGTCCCTTCGCATACGATTAAGAGAAAGCGGAGATCAAATTTTAAATAGATTATTCAATTATTTAATTTCATTTGTGTAAATAAAATGTTTTTGGTATAAAGTACAGTTACAGAATACATTTACAACCAAAAATATTGGGTTGGGGAATTGAATAAAGAGCAGAGTCAACAATTGCTAAAAGCAACTTGTCAAATGTATTTCTTTCTAAATAACTAAATAAAAGATCGTAAAGTTTTAACAAGATTTAGATAGCTTAGAACATCGGCTTTCAGAAAATCTTAGTTTTATCAAAAGTTATCAACAAAAAACTTCACTAAAATATTGGGTTGGTGAATTGAGAACTGCGGGCTATTGTCATATGTGACAGTTTGAGCACTTTCTTCAAAAGAAACCCATTTTGGTGTCAATGGAAAAGTTGTAGAGAATCAAAAATCAAGCTTATATCCAAATTTTCAGAACGATTCAAAAACTGGTTTTCAAGAAATGCCAAATTGACAAATTTTCACAAAACTTGCATTTTAAGCAAAACTACTAAGTGTATCTTTTTAGAAATTTGGCTATAAGCCTAATTTTTGATTCTCTACAACTTTTCTATTGACACCAAAATGGGTTTCTTTTGAAGAAAGTGCTCAAACTGGGACATCTCCAGTCCTCCATTTTTGAGTCTCACACTTGTCTCACACACAAACCAAGATCCTACTACGAAAGAGGAATCCGCAAATTGCCTGTAAAATGGGTAGAAGTCGTCAATAATAATGGAAATTATTTGGAATGAATTGATGGTTTTCTGTTGAATAAATTTTAGTTCAAAGTCCCGCAGTTTTCAATTCACCAACCCAATATTAAAACATAACTTGAAGAAAGTGCCCCCCCGCCTGTTATTGCGTAAGATCCGAATGTTCTAATAAGTTAAAATTTCCGACGATATGTGAAATAAAACAAGCATTCCTGAGACTATTGAAATTTTATAGATTGTCACAAAAAATATAACAGTTGGTAGCTATAAAGTTATCACAAACCTGGACAAGTTTTAAGCTAGAGTCGATATAAGGACTCCATTTGTAACCATGACTGAAGTTTTTTAACCTCTCTTACTATTAGAAAAATTCTCGATAATCAATCGATCAATCTACGCACCTTCAGTTAAACTTTTAATGAAATTACAAGCTTCTAACTGCTTTAAGACTATTTGCATAAGATAAAATTTAATAGAAAGAGATGTTAGATGAAGAAATTTATCAAATGACCCACATTTTTATGTATTAAACTACTGAATTGACTCATTTAGTCGCAATTTCTTGGTAAACCATAGCCGTTCTTTCTCTAATTTACTGTTTACTTCTATGTTTTTAAAAGCTACTACATTAAGGGCAAAAAAGGGTCAATTAGCTTCAATGGTAAGAACAAGTTCTTATTATAAACCCTTATTTTAGAGTTGTTTTTCTCATTGTCCTCTGTAGATTTCAAATGCTATTGTCGATCCCAGTGAGCAATGAACTTCATCAAGAAGCTTTCTTTTGCGAGCCTATCGATTTCACAACGATTAATGTGAGGCAAGCACTTTACTCAAAGGGTTGGTTACTTTTCAAGAATTTCTTTAATAAAACTGCTTATGATATTGACGCTAGTACGCTAATGATTAGAAATATGCGGACTTGATGGAATTTGCGAAAACACGAGAGGAGTATATTGATGCAACTGTGGAAAAATTGAAGTTTGGAATGAATCCGCTTGATTGTAGGCATCAATTCTATTCCTGAATAAATCCAGAATGCATTTTCATGGTTTGTCTGGAGCATTGGAGATCAACGGATGACAGGTGTGGCTGCTTTCCCGGATTCGAGTGGAATAAAGTTTCATGTGTTGGTGAGAAAGATTTAAGCACAAATGATCAAAACAAATGCTATGTTTTGGATAAAACCTTTATATTAAACAACTTTTGAGTCAAACTTGTTTCAATTTTGGACAGAAACGATCGCTAGGATCGAAATTCTTGTCAAACAAATGCAAAAGGCCATAATAGTTGGAAATGTGATTGCGATCTTGGATTTAAAGCGATTAGTGTGAATAGTGAACATTTTATGAAGCTTTTTAGGTTGGTGAACAATTGGAAAAGCGGTTTGTCGATGTAAAAACAAGCTTAAAATCAAAGAGATTTCATCAACTGTGTGCTTGAACTTTGTTGGTGCTATTAGGTTGGTGAATTGAAAACTGCGGGACTTTGAACTAAAATTTATTCAACAGAAAACCATCAATTCATTCCAAATAATTTCCATTATTATTGACGACTTCTGCCCATTTTACAGGCAATTTGCGGATTCCTCTTTCGTAGTAGGATTTTGGTTTGTGTGTGAGACAAGTGTGAGACTCAAAAATGGAGGACTGGAGATGTCCCAGTTTGAGCACTTTCTTCAAAAGAAACCCATTTTGGTGTCAATGGAAAAGTTGTAGAGAATCAAAAATTAGGCTTATAGCCAAATTTCCAGAAAGATACACTTAGTAGTTTCGCTTAAAATGCAAGTTTTGTGAAAATTCGTAAATTTGGCACCTCTTGAAAATCAGTTTTCGAATCGTTCTGAAAATTTGGATATAAGCTTGATTTTTGATTCTCTACAACTTTTCCATTGACACCAAAATGGGTTTCTTTTGAAGAAAGTGCTCAAACTGTCAATTATGACAATAGCCCGCAGCTTTCAATTCACCAACCCAATATTTTAGTGAAGTTTTTTGTTGATAACTTTTGATCAAACTAATATTTTCTGAAAGCCGATGTTCTAAGCTATCTAAATCTTGTTAAAACTTGACGATCTAACAAGTGCAAGATGCCTATAAATGAGCTGCAAGTTGGCACAGAAAAGTGCCCTCCCCCTGTTATTGCGTAAAATCCGAACATTCAATTTAGTGATTCATTCATAATAAGTCATCACTTCTACATTAAAATGTGATTTTATATCTTATATTCATTCATATTCTTATATATGATTGACGCAATCATCCTCTGCACTTCAAGGCTAATCGATTGAGATGAGACGATCTTCGCTGAACTCTTTCTTTTAATTGTCTCTTTCACGTGTCATTCAGCTGAGTTTTTCCAAATCTTCATCACATTTTGTTTTTCACCAAAATAAATTTATAAACATTTATTCAAGGCAAAGACAAAGCTGATGTTAAAATAAGTTTTTAAAAAAAGACCCAAGTCAGCCAAAGTTTTCTACATTTTATCATCTTTGTCTTATGTAAAATCTTCTTAAGATTGATCGAAATAAATCGCGAACTTTTTTATCACTTAAATCTTTTTCTTTCAAAGAGATCACATGAATTCCCTTTGATTCATTTGTTTTCATGAATTTGAAATTCCATTTGATCGACACTTTTTGAGTGCGCGTGAGTGTGGGTGGATAGTTTGGAGTTTGGGGAAAATCCCTGTATTTCCGCAAATGATCGAAACGATATGAGATCATTCAGAGGAAAAAAGGGGGATGGAGATGATAGATAACCGATCCGCCCATCCCCTTTCTTTCCCTCCTCCCCCTTCAGCGATTCTTTATAGACTGAATTGGGTCCAATTTTTTACCACTCTAGTATCGGATTCTCTACTTTATTATCTTGTTCTTTGTTTTCTTTTTAATCAATCTTTAGAATATAGAAAGTTAGATTTTGTCACGAGACTTTTCTTCAAATTTGATAACAGAAATTTCATTGTCTAGCTTTCTATAGCTTTCTATATTCTGAATCATAAACTTGTAAACTCTTAAAAAAGAATGCTAACTTTGTAAAAAACTTGTCTTTTTCTAATTAGAATCAAATTCCTAGCCTTACAATTAACCAATTTTTTGAAGAATCTTTGTCCTTCCTTGTTTTTTCTCCTTTTTCACTTTTTTTGATTGATCTCTTTTGTCTCTTTTGTTTCTTTTTCTCCATTCTTGATCACCCATCGGCCAAATGACATAGTAAGTGCAATTTTTTGTCACAAAAAGGCAGGAATTGTCATCAAATATCTTCTTCATCTTCTTGAGACTTTAATTTCATAAGAATTTCCTCAATCCTCAGCTTCAATTATATCCTTGTCAACAATTTCTTAAAAGTCTGCCACTTTTAAACTTGTTACTAGCTCATTTTTTGTCAAATTCTAATCTAAATTATTTGAATGCAAAATTCCAGCGCTTCCCAACTCGGGAATCATTCTTCAGTTCTTCAAAACATGACACTGAAGCCATCTTGCTTCAAGGACTCGAGGACAATTCTCCTCATCGTTGTCTATATTGGATTATTCTTGGACTACATCTTGATGCAAGTTGTCGGTAAGTTTATGAAAACTGAAAAACCAAATCTTAAACCTAAACAGAATCCTATTTTGTACAAGTTTCAATCAAACTTTAGTGCCAATTTTGCCCGAATACTTGCTCAGGATCTCGCATCCAGACGATGCTGACTTTATCTTAAAAGTTCGTGCTTTGAACCAAAAAAAAAAAGACAAATGATTCAAAATGGGGGAAATGAGTTCTCTACTTTGATCTCTCCTTCAGCAAAACAACCTCACCGATCACTCGAAAGCCGCCGAAAGACATCGACTCATCGAATCCGAAGGAGTCACTTTCAGGTAAGAAATTTTGAAAGATTTTAGTTGAAAAAATGAAAAGCTTTCTTAAATTAACATTAGGAAAAGAAAAAAGCTTTAAAACTTTACAATTTTAGTTGATTTTAGTGTTCTTTATGGCTCAAAAGCTCTCGTTCAACTCATCGCCAATCCTCTCGTCGGACCTTTGACTAACAGGTTTCAAATATTACATCTTCAAACTTAAATTAACAATAACAATCTCTAGCTTTAAATCTCTGACTCTAGCAATCAAATATTAGTTCTTTTTAGAATCGGTTATCCACTCCCACTTTTCCTTGGTTTCGTCATCATGACCGGTTCAACTGTGATGTTTGCGTTCGGCGAGAGTTATACTGTACTTTTATTGGCTCGAGCACTTCAAGGAGCCGGATCTGCGTGCACAGCGACTGCCGGTAATTAATTTTCTCAAAAAATGATTTCATAGAAAACTCAGGAATGGGCATGTTGGCCGAAGTATACACAAAGGAAAAAGAGAGAAGTCGAGCAATGGGAATTGCTTTGGGAGCAGTGGCTTTGGGTGAGGATTTATGAAGGAAATTGGACAAGAATTTTAGAAGTTAAACAATCATATTGATAAAGGAAAAGAAAACTATTTCAAAAGTTTAGGTGGTCTTCTTGGTCCTCCATATGGTGGTACGATGTATCAACTTTTTGGCAAGGAGCTGCCCTTCCTTCTCTTGGCTGGTCTAGGAGCTATTGGCGCTGGTAAGTGTTTAAGTCTAAATAGATAACTAAAAGATAACTATATAAAAGTCTATAAGATAATTGAAAGAAATTCTTCAAATCTGATTTAGCTCTTCAACTCTGGATCCTTCCACCAAAAATCGTGCGACCAATCGGCGAGGAGAAACCCAGTTCAATCAGAAAACTATTAGCCGATCCCTACATCTCCATTTCTCTTTGTAAGTATCTTTGTTCTCTTTGTCTCTTTGTCAAAGTCCAATGTATCATAAACCAATTTCAGTTGGTATCTTTTTCACTTATTTGGGATGGGCAGAGGTTCAGCCAGCCGTTCCCCTTCGAATGATCGATCTTTGGGGAGCAACTGCAATGGAAAGAGGTTAATAAAGGATTTGCAAAGATAACAAAACATTTTTGCAGGTCTCGTTTACCTCCCATGTTCACTAATGTATTTGGTGGGGACAAACTCGTTTGGACCAATTGCTTTAAAAATGGGAAGGTGAGAGAAAACATGAAGAGACATTAAACTCTGAAAAATCCTAGCCTCCTAGCCTAGCCTATCTTAAACGATTACTAAGTCATTTCTAGTTTCTAATTAATTTCCATCTTTCTTTCAGATGGCTGGCTAGCTTCTCTGGTCTCCTCGTGTTAGGTGCAGCAATGTTGTTCATTCCCTTCGTTCCCTCAATGTGGTTCTTGACTCTGCCATTTGCTGTGATCGGATTGTCGATCGGTCTCATTGATGCCGCTCTGTATCCACTTTTGGGATATCTCGTCGAGATTAGACATCAAAATGTTTATGGTTTGTTTAACCAAGAAGTTCAACATGATCATTAACATTTCAGGATCAATCTATGCTCTCGCTGACTCGATGTACTGTATCTCAATGGTGATCGGTCCGTTTTCTTCGGGGAAAATCGTGGAGACCCTCGGATTTCACTGGTTTGTATTTCACACAGTTTTTGAAACCCTTTGCTAATTGCTGATCTTCATTCATCACCATATCTCCATTTAGCATGACGTATGTGGCTGTTGGGATCACTCTAGCCGCCGCTCCATTGATGCTCTTACTACGCAAGCCACCAATTCTCAAAACAATGGTGAGTGTGCATATGAAAAACAGGAAATGATCTCCTTTAATCAATTTGATTGAAATGATTCAGCGCCTCACCAACACAATCTCAGTGATTGGCACTGACATCAACGGGATTGTTGTGGAAGAGAAAGAAAAAGACCCAGAGACTCCTCCAGAGATCATTACGATTCCCGATCAATGATCAATCCATCAATTAAATCCTTTTTCATATGTTTATCTTGATAAGTGTCATAGATTATTGTTCTTCAAAACCAAAGATCAATCTTTTTAGAAGCGATCACAGTAAAATTGATCTCTTTGCTATTTTTATTTGTTATCTGCTAACTTTCAAACAAATAGACTAATTTGTGCTACTTTTTTTGACCATTTTTCGATCTCATTCAATTATTTTTAAATGAATTTAAATTCTTTTATCTTCTCTTAACCATAAAAATCATATGGATTCAATAAAAATATAAAAATTTGATAAAGAAATTGTCAAAAAAAAAATGAAAACCACGCGAGAAAGGAAGAAAAATTTCCTTTTTAACGAATGAAAGAAAGCGCTCACGTGTAGTCACTATAAGATTCGATCCATTTAATGAAAAAGCAATTGGAGAAAATGATAGACTCAATTTCTCTAAATGAATTGAGAAAATAAACAGTGGCAAAGTTTTGAAAATCTGAAAAATTGCAAAAGTTTTTAGAAAAAGAAAGAAATCTAATGTTGAATTTGAACTTTTGAATCAAGCAAATCATTGCAATGAACAATTTAATTCAATCAAATTCAATCAATCAATAAAATCAATATTCTATTGATCCTTTCTTTGTCCCCATAACTCTTTCCCTTCATCTCCTTTGTTAACAATAGAGTGTGTTCCTTGCGAGTAAGTAATTACTCGAATAAAATTTGCATGAGTAATCTTTTTACTCGATTAATCGACGTTTTTTCGTCGAGTAACTACGAGTAATCCTCTTTACACGACGAGTAAATTCAATATCTTTACATTGGAAAGGAATTTCTCAATAAATTAGTTAAACGGCTGAGTATCTTTTAAAAAGTGTCGTATATAATGCGGGGCTCGTCATTTTTGGGGGTGGGACAAATGCGACCTTTTTTTTGCGCACCTGGACATTTGCGCACCTTTTTTTTGCTGGAAAAGGCCTTAGGCAAGGCCGTAGAGCTTCGAAAATATTTCCATTTAAGGGAATCGTATGCGTAGATTCCGAATTTCGAAAAATCAGACCTCGCTTAACTGCGGAAAAGCGTTAAGTTGCGTAGTTTTTGCATTTTAGCCCAAATTTGACGTGTCAGCGAGGTCTGATTTGTCGAAATTCGGAATCTACGCATACGATTCCCTTCTATGAAAGCATTTTTAAAGCTCTACGACCTTTCCTAAGGCCTTTTCCAGCAAAAAAAGGTGCGCAAATGTCCAGGTGCGCAAAAAAAAGATCGCATTTGTCACACCCCCATTTTTTCGCTATGATTTTCGCTAAAAGTATGGTAATTTTTCCTAAGTGTACGTTTTAAAAAACGCATTACTCGTGAGGAACACACTCTGGTTAACAATGTCCTTGCCTTGCCCTTCATCAATCAATCATAAATATCAAAAACTATCCCCGCAAACTAGTTTTCTGATCTATTAACAAAATTAAAGTAAAACATTTTTCGTAACTGCTTATCATCACTCAAAAAAATGAAATTTCAATGTCCTTTGCAGACATAAACACCAAAAAAAATGATCTCTTTGTGTTTATCTGAAAATTTTATGGAGTTTGGCGATTAACTTATTATAGTTCTATGTGTAAAGTTTTCCAGGTGTTCGTTTTAAAGGGAAATGGAAATGGAGAAGATATAGATTATCGTCTTTACTGTTTGTCTTTGTTTTTTAGCTCAAAACGGAAATGAAAAAGCAAATCAGAGAAACATTTGATGAAAAGCACTCAAAGTGGACCGTTTCCGTTCTCGCTTTACACCCAGACACTGCAATTTCTCTATTCAACAAAGGACAAAGAGTGATTTTTGTTGCGAATGACATAAATAATCTAAAGAAGAAAAAAACTGTAAATAAGATATTAAAAGAATCGTCTCTTGAATTCTTTGAACCTTATTCTAATTGTAATTTTAATTAAACATATTTAAAGTACTCAAGGAACAATAGTAAATCAAATTACCCGGTTCAAACCGTCGCGATCAAGCCAGTTCATTACTCGCAAGGAATAAGTCTCGCGAACGATTCTAATTCTACCTTATTCTAATTGTAATCCTAATTGTAAACATATTTAAAGTACTAAAGGAACAACTTCAAGTTACTCGGTTCAAATCGTCGCGATCAAGCCTGTTCACCACTCGCAAATGAACAAGTCTCGCGAACGATTCTAATTAGTATTCTAATTTCTACTTCTACTTCTAATTCTACCCTATTCTAATTGTAATCCTAATTGTAAACATATTTAAAGTACTAAAGGAACAACTTCAAGTTACCCGGTTCAAACCGTCGCGATCAAGCCAGTTCACCACTCGCAAATGAACAAGTCCCGCGAACGATTCTAATTACTATTCTAATTCTACCTTATTCTAATTGTAATTCTAATTCTAAACATATTTAAAGTACTAAAGGAACAACTTCAAGTTACCCGGTTCAAACCGTCGCGATCAAGCCAGTTCACCACTCGCAAATGAACAAGTCCCGCGAACGATTCTAATTACTATTCTAATTCTACCTTATTCTAATTGTAGTTCTAATTCTAAACATATTTAAAGTACTAAAGGAACAACTTCAAGTTACCCGGTTCAAACCGTCGCGATCAAGTCCGTTCACTACTCGCAAGGAATAAGTCTCGCGAACGATTCTAATTCTACCTTATTCTAATTGTAATTCTAATTTTAAACATATTTAAAGTACTAAAGAAACAATAGTAAATAAAGTTTGCTTTGCGGTTGTCAAAGTTAAATAAATCTTCACCAAAACTGTCAACAAATTATTTTTAGAAAGTGTTTTGGCACTTTTATGATTATTTGCTAGAAAATGATACTGAAATCCTATTAGGCTTGACTTATTTGAGTTTTGATTCAATTGATCGCTCCCGTATCCGATCAAATTGTCATTGAAAGATTGTTCAAAAAGAAATGTCAAAGAAAATATCTCACACCACTCTTTTTAGCATTTCATCATGTCTACTTGAACCATTGCAATAAGTTTAATAAAAAAGTTTATTACTTTTAATCAGCCTTTCAATTATTTGATAGTTTCTGAAAGCTATTTTATTATCTTTACTTTATAAAATGTTCTAGAGTTTGCTCTGGAAAAGTGTAGAAAACTTTTTAGAAACTTCTAGCAAAAATTCTAGAGTCTTTCTCGCAAGAATGGCGCTTTTCAAAGATCCAAGAACAGCTATTCTCATCATTGTCTACATTGGACTATTTCTTGATTTCATTTTGATGTCTGTTATTAGTAGGTTTCAAATAGATCTTTGGTTTATTTGAATTTCAGTTCCAATTATCCCTGAATATCTTCTCCGAATCGCTCACCCAAACGAGACTGAATTTTTGTTGAGTCAGGTTGAGCCTAATGCCTAATAACTATTGTAAAATGTAACTCTAAAGTTCTGTTGAATTGATTATTCAACAGAACTTTAGAGTTACATTTTACAATAGTTATTTATTCACTAAAATACAACAATAATACTTTTAAAAGTGCTAATGAAAATCACTAATTGGCTCATGTTTAGGGAACAAACGTCACAGCCAATGAATCGGCAAAACGCCATGATTTAATTATGGAATCCGGCGTCTATTTCAGGTAAAACAAAATTTTAAAAGCTTAAACTTCTTTCAGTATTCTTTATGGAGCAAAAGCGTGCTTACAACTTTTAACAAATCCAATTGTTGGACATTTTACAAATCGGTGAATCGAAGAGGTTGACTAGAATATGCGAATCATTTTAGAATTGGTTCTTCTTTACCATTATTTATTGGATTTTCTATTATGACTGGTTCAACTGTGCTCTTTGCTTTCGGAACGAGTTTTCCAGTTTTATTGATCGCAAGAGCTTTACAAGGAGTCGGATCAGCTTGTACGGCGACAGGAGGTTCTTCCAAGTTAACGTCCAAATTAAGGCCCAGATTAACGTCCAAATTAGCGTTCAAATTAACGTTAATCCAAATCCAAAAGACCAATTAACGTCTGAATTCAGATTAAACTCAAATGGAATCTTTTGATAATATTTTTCGAAAGTTTTAAGCAATCTTTACTAATGTTTTGTTGAGTTAGCTGAGGTATAAATGTTGCAGCTTGAAAATGAGGCCACAATTGAGTAAGAATCGTTCTTAATTCGGACCTCTCCTTTAGACTCTCAATCATTTCGTTAAGCTTGTAAATTGTGACTTAAAAAGCTCGATTTCTAACTTTAGAAATGAATTTTAAGTGTAGTGTTTTAGGAATGTCTCTACTCGCCAAAATCTACACTGATGAAAAGGAGCGAAGTTGGGCTATTGGAAGCGCTTTGGCAGCAACAGCATTAGGTTTAAAAAGAAGACTTTAATAAAATCTAATTTACATTCAACTCTGAATTCTAGGAGATATGGCTGGTCCACCATATGGAGGCACTCTATATCATTATGCCGGCAAAGAACTACCATTTCTGATTCTCGCCTCATTGGGAGCCATTGGTGGCGGTAAGGAAAAGCTTCTGAAAGATCTGAAAGATCTGAAAGATCTTAGAGATCAATTATTCTCTAAAACACATTAAATTCGTACTTTAAGTTCTTCAACTCATTATGCTTTCCCCAAAAATCGAGAAAAATCAAGCCGACGAGAAGCCGAGTTCAATGAAGGCTTTACTTTTTGATCCATATGTCATTATCAATCTCGGTAGCTGACTAATAGCTTCTAAACATTTATCAACTTCTTTAGCTGGCATCTTATTCACTTATCTTGGTTGGTCAGCTATGCAAGCAGTGATTCCTGTTTGGTTAATCGACAATTTTGGAGCGAACTCGCTTCAAAGAGGTAAGCGAGGATTGGATAAAGTTGTGAAGCGAAAGCGACAGTGATTAAAGTTGAACTGAACAGTGCATTGAAAACAAATTCAGGTTTAATCTATCTTCCTTGTTCGATTATGTATATCTTTGCAACTAGTTTCTTTGGTCCAATTGCATACAAAATTGGAAGGTAAGTGAAGATTGTAGCAATAAACAACTAGCTTTTCAAATTCTACAATAGATGGCGGACGGCACTTCTTGGTCTAACTCTCATGAGTCTTTCTCAATTTTTTGTACCACTTGTACCCAGTCTTTATTGGTTAACTGGTCCCTTTTTTGTCCTTGGAATCATGATTGGTTTGTTATTTAGAAAAGAAATACATTTGATAAGTTGCTTTTAGCAATTGTTGACTCTGCTCTTTACCCAATGTTAAGCTATTTGGTGGAAATTCGACATCAAAATGTATTTGGTAAGAAAGAATTGGAAGATTTTCGTTAAGATTATCAATTTCTAAACTATTCTATTGCAATTTGAAAGATTCTGATGAGAATTTAAATTCAGGATCAGTCTACGCGATGGCTGATGCAGTCTATTGTATTGCTCAAATGGCTGGCCCGTTTACAGCTGGTCAAATCGTTGATCGAATCGGATTTAGATAGTGATTTTTGAAGTATTAGTGTTTAGTTCGAAAAGAATTTACAGAATTTAAGGAGAAATTTTGAATGTTTACAGCACCACACAGCTTGCCGCTTTGCTGACTTTCCTGGCAGCTCCAATGATGTTCTTCTTGCGAAATCCGTCAGTCAAGAATCCTAAAGTAAGCTGAGCATTGTAATTTGAGTCTAAAATCAAATCTAAATCATTTAAATCTTTCAGAAGCTCTTAACTAATGACACCAATGCTTATTCGCAATCGATCAGCTCCCAAGATATCGCTAAAAAGGATAAAGTTGTTGAAGCACATGAAATCGATTCAAAATAGCTTCAAAATAGCTTCAAAATAGCTCAAAATATTTAATAAAACTGTTTTCCTTTGTTCAATTGCATTAAAAAGAGTTTAAAAAGTCTAAAGCTTTCGTTTTGTCAAAAAAAAGTGTAGTCAAAATTTTAGAAACAACAAATTAGACTAAAACTTTCAAACATTAAAAAACAATGCGATGAATCATTAAGCGATCAAATAAAAAGCTTCAAAAATCGTCATAGATACAGAAAACAACATGTTTAACTATATTCCGACATTACTTTTCATTTCTTGGATCTTTATGGCTTATGGCACAAAACTCGGATTGCCAGCCAGTGAGTGTTTCGTGTAGCAAAATCTACTAACAATAAGTTAGTAGTAACAACTATTAATCTTACCTTGAACTGATCTAAAACCTAACTTTCTATTTGCATTTATCATTTACTTATTAATTTTCAAACTCCAGGTCTGTCCGACGCACGAATGGATCAATTTTGGAAAATCCACAATCACTCCATCAACCACAACCAATTTCCAATCAAATCATTCACCTACCGTAAATACTCTATTAGTAACCCACCCGCATAATGACGGTGTGGAGTGTTGCGTAGTCTAGCTTTGAACGAGGCTTTCTCGACACTGTTTTATGCTACAATGCGCGCTTAGGTATCAAAAAATAGCTGAAATTCAGGGCTATTTTTTGATACCAAAGATAATGACGGTGCGGAGCGTTGCGTAATCTAGCTTTGAACGAGTTTTTCTCGACACTGGTTTATGCTACAATGCGCGCTTAGGTATCAAAAAATAGCTGAAATTCAGCGCTATTTTTTGAAAGTACGGGTGCTTTGGAAAAAATGAAATACTAAAAAACTTTTGCGACTACGTGACTGTAGGAGCGGGTGGGGTACTATTACAGTATTTACGGTATCTTTATTCTATGCACTTTTCTGATTTTTTTACTTATTTAAAAACTTTTTAACCTATCTATGAGCAGTTTTTTTTATTTTCTATAAGCAGCTTTCAGTAAATATTCAATTTTTTATTATCAAGAAACTTTTTAAAAACCCGTATTGAAAAGAAAATTTGTGCACAGAAAGAGAATTCATTCAGATGAACATTATAAGGCTTTCTAAAGATTTGTCGAGTCGAGATTGTCGAGTAATATAATCATCAATGTTTTTTCTTGAAAAAAGATGAGCAAAATAAAATGACATGTAGAGAATAAGTCTTGAAGTTAAAGAAAAAGATATTTTGATTCTGACGTTATACAAACTCAGGCTTTGGCGCTGATTGGCAACAAGAAGGCAATTGAGAAGTGCTCTGGAAATGGAATGATTCACTTAATAGCTTAAATTATTTGATTTCCATTTTGGAAACGATAGTTTTCCAAAGATTTTATGAAGTCACAGATGTTTTTTTTGTCCTAAAGCTCTAGTAACTGACCTTTTTGTCATTTCCCACCACTCCATCAATGTGAAATGCACTGCTGTAAGTCTCCGCTTCATCAGAATCATCTATATTGAATTGAGTCAAATTATTAAACTGAATGTTGGTTAAATTCTGATCTCAGTCTCTTGTCATTGATCGATTTTTCATTGTTACCTGAGTGCGCATTTGCTGCAAGAATCACTCGTTCTCTCATCGCTCCTGCAAGTGTTGTAAAAGCATCTTCACAATTAATCCCTAAACTTTCTTTTATATTGAAACTCGTTTTTGATATTTAAACCTGTTTTCGCAGAAACCTCGTAAAGAGAAACGCCAAGTCTTGCTGCTAACTTTTCCGCTCTCTCAAAATCAACCTAGAAATTGATATTTTATATTAAATCAACTTTAGACTAAAGTAATTTGGAGTCTATATGTCGTAGCCGCTTACGAAATTCAGCCGCTAACGAATGATTCGTAATTGGCTAGCCGCTAACCAATCATTCGTAAACGGCTAGCGAAAAATTTCATTCGTTAGCGGCTGAATTTCGTAAGCGGCTACGAAATATATTTTTAAAACTTTGATTTAGCTTAAACCAAAGCCTTAGCTTTAAGAAAACGAACCTTTCTTTCTTCTTCTAAATCGGCTTTATTTCCCACAAGCATTAGCACAGCATTTTGTGGAGCGTGTTGCTTGATTTCCTTGAAATTCAATTTATTAAGCCTTTCTTGAGTTGAAAATGAACCTTTAGCCAGTAATTCTCGAGATTTTCAAAGCTTTTCTCGTTTGTTAAATCATAAACACACATAACTCCATGAGCCGAATGATAATAAGAGTTATAGATTGTTCGATATCTGAAAGAAAAGTTACTTCAATGGATATTAGCTTTTTTATTACTTTCTTCTTATATGCAAATTTGGAAACGAGTTCTGTGAGGGTATAGTGAGTGTTGGGGTTCTCAAATCTCAATAGATGAGTCCTCTGTCCTCATTCATTCGCAAGCACAACAGCGTAATAATTGAGTGAGTATTGGGGGCACTTCATGACAAAAGAGGGACACATTTTGAGATGTAAAGGTCTAGTGAAGACAAAAATGGATCCCAAAATTCGACTAGACAACCCAGTTTGAATGTTTTTGTCAGAACTTTTAAGTAAAACTCTTCTAAGTTGAATGAATGATTGATTATGAATACAATATTCGGGCTAGGCTAGTTTCCGCAACTTTTTTTGCGCAACTCGCCATAACGTTCTTCTAAGTGGACCAATCTTTATGATTTTGGTTTCATTTTGCTGCACTTATTGAGATCTACAAAATGAAACCAAAAGCATAAAGATTGGGTGACTTAGAAGAAAGTTATGGCGAGTTGCGCAAACGATCCAGTTGCGGAAACTAGCCTATCCCCAATATTCATTTCCGAACCTCTCCATTCCAGCTGTATCCCATAATTCTAATCGTATCCGATCTCTGCCCAATTTAATCGTTTTCAACTTGAAATCGACGCCCAATGTGCTGATGTGATCGACTCGAAAAGAGTTTTCAGCGAATCGTAGAAGGATACATGATTTCCCTGAAAGCATTGACAATTAGTCTTTCACCAAAACTTTTCCCTTATCCACCAATATGCAATTCATTTGTTTACTCCAGTGTTTCACTATTGTTTGTTGTATCTCTGATCTCTATTTCTCATCTCGATTTCTCTTCCTCTTTCCCCTCATCCCAAACAAGATATCCCTTTACATTCCTTCCAAAATCTGCATGTTTAAATCTTTTCTCACCAAGAAGCGCTTGTTCAAAAGAGTCTTACGCATCACATTACAACAAAACGAATCATTTCTTGGGGTAAAATGACATGGAAAGGGCAATAGAACGACGGGCAAAAGAGGTCATTCGGCTGAAATGGCGTCAAAGGAGTTGGGGTCTTAAAACATTCGTTGATCAAATAACATCGAGTGCTAGTTGATAAGATTTTATTGCCAGCAATGAGTCAGATCATATTCAAAGACTTATTGAGAAACCAAAAGTTAAATAGAGTTATTAGTTAGTTCAAGAGTTAGCTAGCTTTACATCTAATAGGTATATGAATCTAATAGGTAAAAAAGTAAAGTAAAGCTATTAAAGGAATCCGAATTAAAAGAAGGGCTTTTCACTAGATTCTCACTCTCACGATTCTCACTAAATATAAAGGTTTAGATCACTTAAACCTTAGTAGACTGAGTTCCAATTGGTAGACTCAATAAAATGAATAACTCTAATCAATTCTTTAAATTAACTCGCTTATATAGTTTCTCACGAAACTCGAAACTCAAATTTCGTTTCCAATATTTGGAAACGAAATGTCAATCCAGTTTTGAGTGAGAAAGAGTGAAGGTTAAATGGCAGCTGTCATAAGGGAAAATGCACACTTCTCAAGGTATTATAGGAACAATTAAAAAGTTTGACTTGGTTTAAAAATTTCACTTTACTTTAATAAAAGTTTTTGTTTTAGTCGCTATTCAACTGAATAAAGCATACCGTATTCTCTTTAATAGTAGTGCACTCTTTAATAGTTGTCCACTCTCTAATAGTATTGCGGTTCGAGTGGGGGTTGAAAAATTAGTAGTGCACCCTCGAAAATTTGAATTTCTGGTGCTTCTTTTTCATCTAAACCTTTTTGACTTTATGTTTATGTGACATTCTAAAGCTATTCAAGCAAGCAAAAGTGAGGCTTTTTTTATTCATTTATTAACTATTCTTCACATGAAAAAGTTAGCAAAAAAATCTAAAATTGTTGTGCAAAGTGCAAAAACATCTTTTTGTTGTTTGTCAAGACACAAATTGTCAACTCGCCGGCCCACAACTGTATGTCAAAAGGAGCCAAAAGAGTACGTGAAAGAATTGCAAGAATTTTTGGAACAAAGATCTGTCTTACTTTGGTAAATGATAAAACTCTTTAATAGTACTGCACTCTCTAATAGTATTGCGGTCCAGGAGGGGGTTCAAAAAATAGTAGTGCGCACTACTATTAGAGAGAATACGGTATATATTTTCAATAAGTATAACAACTTTAGTCTTGTCTTTCAATCAATTGTATGTAAATTGCCGAAAATTCTTTAATGATTCCGTTTTAGTTGCCGCTTTCTCTTCCTCGAAAGACAAAAAATGGGCAGACAGGGTTGGGTCATTTATAAGGGAAAGGGAGAGCTGGGTATTGAAAGATGGAAAAGATGCCGGTGAAAGGCGAAAAGAAATAAAGAAAAGACTACCAATAAAGAAAAGAATCCCCCAAATGCACTCATCAAAAAATCCATTGAGAAAAAGATGTTGAAAAAATCTCAGAGCTCCATATGTTGCAAAAACTAAACAATGAGCTAACAAATTTTTTTTTCGTTTTTAATTTAGAACTGTTATATGCTTCGACTTGTTAATTATTTATTGTTATTTTAGATATTTTTAGCTTAAAATTAGTCATTAATTGTTCTTGTTTCAATCGATTAATTAAGATTATTTTTAACCCAGAAATAGTCATCAATAATAAACTCTTTTACAGAGTTTTTCTATTTGTGATTGAAAGAAATGAGTAGGCCGGAAATCCGATCCATTCTTGTGAAGAAAAAGAGAGGAATGGATGAGAAAACAGCTAAAAGAGAGGATCCTCCTTGAGTATTGGGAGATTGGATTGGAAAGAGGATGGGATAAAGGAAGGACTCATCGTTGACCCCAAACCGTATGGAATCAACAATGCAAATATTAATAAGCTCGAGTTTATCGAATGGATTATAAGCTGAAGTTTGTGCATCGGCCCGAAAAGTAAAAATTGAACCCTCGACGAACCCTCGACGAGTTCAATCCCCTCTCCGGAATATTATAATAACATTAATAGCTATAAGGCTCGAGTTTATCGAATGGATTATAAGCTGAAGTTTGTGGAAATCTTCGGTTTCTCGTCTTTGATTTACAATTTACTTAATGTTGGTAGTCTGAGAAAGCTTCAAAGACAACTATTCCTTAGCAAACTCTCATCCATTGACCCATGACAGTACACACAAATATTGAACCAACAGGGCATCTGAGTGAGAAAGAATTCCTTTCTTCCCCCTCAATCCCTTCTTTCCATTTTCATTCACTATTTGCTTACAGAGACATCAAAGAGTGGGCAATAATTGATAGAAAAGACCCAAAAGCTCATGCCAAAGATTTCTTGCAAATAGGATTATTTTTAGAGGAAATAGATGATCGCTTTTACTGTTAAACGTTCTAATTTAATAAGTTTTCTTTTATAGTTTTCTTTTACAATTTTTCCCAATCAATTGGTATAACATTGATGGAATGGGGAAAACCAGGAATTACTAAAAAAGATGCACAAGGGGGATAGGGCTGCGGTTTGCGCAATCCTAGTCAAAGAAAAAGATCGAACGGGAGATAGGAAAGAAAAAGAGAAAAACGACAAATGCATGAGTAGAAAAGAATCTTTCTCTTTGTCTCTTTGTCATTGGTGGATTCATCCTGATATATTTGAATAGATGAGGATTATGGCCATCAATAACCTCCAACCAAAGTTATGCCAATTATTGAATGTTTTTTGGTAATGCAAAACTTGCTATTTGATTAGCAAATAGCAAGATTTGCTATCCCTTTTGGGACATTTGTCAAATTCTTCAAGAGAATTCTTGGTCTCAGGTAATAGAGTTGAAGAAAAGTTTGTGCTTGTGTTCGATTTCTTTTCCGTTTTTCTTGAGAAGACCCCACTTTTCCCTTGAGAGACTCTCCCACTTTTCCAGGGAATTTCCCCCACTTTTTTTACCCCAAAACATCGAGAATTACTCACAAAATTGCAGCTAATAGATATCCAAGACAGCACTATGTTAAACTTTAACGTTTGCAAAACTTAAGTCATTAAGATGACTTTTCAATAATACTATAAAGAAAACTTTTAAAATAAGTTTCGGTGATCGGATTAGACTGATTAGATTATCTTAAACTCACCACAATTATGATCACCGACCACGACAATTTTGAAGAGATGATTGTAACTCATTTTTGAGATCAGTGATTAAAGAATGATAATTGCAATAAACTAGATGAGGAAATAGTAAAAATATAGAGGTAGAGGAAGGGTTAGCATGGGATGAAAAGAGAAGGGATGGATGGGGCACCCGCACACAGCCACGCCCAGACAGGGTGATGGAAGAGAACGAAAAGAATTGGAAAAGGAAAAGGAAAAGGGGAAAGATGGAAAGAGAAATGGACAATCGACAAGGTGAACGAGGATAGAAGTGACAGAGATTGGAGAATGGGAAAAGGAGAGGGCTGAGAGTTGCCATACCTCGGGCAGGGGAATACGAGTTGGAATGATAAAGTTGGCAGGTAAACGCTTGATCCTTTCATATCTTTCTTTCATTTAGTCAAATAGATAACCACTCTAGTGTCTAATTGTATGTAAATGCGTAAGAAATCACCTGTTGAACTCATTTCAACCTCATTTCAAAGTTGACCGTGATCAAATTTTGGTAAATTCAGTTGCCTATCGTAATCTTGCTTTGTATTCATTGTTAAGACTCTTACAATCATTGTGATGATTGTAAGACTCTTAACAACATTGTAAGGATTGTAAGAGTCTTAACAACATTGTAATGATTGTAAGGGTATCGTAAATTTCGTAAATTATCGATTGATCGAAAATTTTCCAGGTGCTTGATGGAACCAAATGCAATACCATTTCTCTTTTCATTGCGGGGGATCT
Organism: Mesorhabditis belari; assembly: GCA_958450365.1. Taxonomy (NCBI): domain Eukaryota; kingdom Metazoa; phylum Nematoda; class Chromadorea; order Rhabditida; family Rhabditidae; genus Mesorhabditis; species Mesorhabditis belari. The sequence goes on from CAUEEP010000915.1 coordinate 1,284,146, forward strand.
AGTGGCTATTGTGTCCATGGTTGAGTCACTCTTTCTTCTCTTTTCTCTCTTTCTTGTGTCCTTTCACCCCGACATCAAAATGAACAAATACTCACTGTGAAAGTACATGGAACAACGATGAGTGTTCCTATATAAAAGAAATGGCAAAGAAAGATTCCGGAGAGGGGTTTGAGCTCGTCAAGGGTTTAATTTTTACTTTTCGGGTAGATGCTCTGACTACTGAGCTATCTGGTATCTTCTTGTGAGAGAAGAAAGAGGAAGATAAGAAGAAATACAAGGGAAGAGAAGGAAATACTCAGCTACTTGTGGGCATTTAAATGGATCGACCCTTTCAGGTAGGTAGTCTGTCTTTGAGTGAAATTTTCTCTAGGTAGTCTGTCTTTGAGTGAAATGTTTTTGCACTAGTGTGTACTAAGTGAATTGTGGTTTTCTGTAACCGAATTTCATAAGGAACATTTTAAAAACAACCACAAGTCGATTCAACAATTAGAAGAACAGAATAGGCATTGAAGAAATCTTGAATCAGTTCTTTTGATGTCCATCTTTATCACTAGCATTATTAATAGCTGCTTTCACAACACTCGAAATATGAAAAGCGATATTGAAATGGAAAAGATTGTTGATAATAGAGATAGATCACATAAGGAAAACCCATAAAAACCTACAGAGACTAGACTAAAAAGGGTAATTACTAATGAAAGTGATATGTTATAAATCTTGAAATATAAATGGCCAATAAAAGTTGATAACAGTGATAGCTGTGGACAAAAAGAGTATGGCTTTTGTACAAGAATAGAGAGATAATTAGGCTTTTTGAATCTCGAACAGCTTAACGTCGGTGTCGTACCAGATTGGAGGATCGGTGTTTCTAAAGTAAGTGGGAATCAAATTTCTCGATTTTGCTTTAAGGATACTTACCTTAAATAGATTACTCCCCACATATATGTTCTGAACCAATGATTCGTCCCAGCATTTGCTTGATATTTCCGAATCAAAATCGGATGTGGCACAGGTAGAAGACCGACCAAAGTACCGTGTTGCAAGAACTTCAAGATCTCAGACTCATCCGTTAATCCTCTAAAAAAAATTTCTTCTTTCACTATTTCTTATTCTTTTTCTTACTTGTCAATGCAAATCTTCTCGACTTGTGGAACAAGAACTTGTAGAAGTCTCATAATCGTTTGAAGCGGTAAACGAGCTTTCCAATTCTCAGCCCATTCCGTTGATGGAACCCATTCCTCGTTTGTTTCCTAAGCTTATAATAAAATCTATAATGCTAAGATATCAATATTACCTTTGAAGTAGAAGGTCCAGTCCCAGTCATAGCTGCTACACCAGGAACCTCAGCTAACAATGGGCCAGCTGTACTGCTTGGCGCATTTGGCGCTGTTGGACTCTTAAGATCATCCACGATTTCACTTTGCTTCTTTGATTTCCTTCCTAAATCAAATCAATAATATTGTTATAGATTTCAATATTATACTGATTATAAAACAAACCTGCAAGCGATTTCTGAATGTTTGTTGCATCCGTTGGAAGATTCGCTAGTTGATAGAAGACTTGACGCTTTCGAATGATCGTGTAGATCAAGTTGGCATTGCCTGTAAACTTTTCTATAAAATCTCAAAGTTAAATTACCGTCAAATTGATACTGAATGATGTTGTTGAAGATTTCCAGCAGGAAGAACACGAGATGATGATTTGTGGGAGATGAGTAGAGGAACCTAAACATGATTTAGCTTGTTTGATCATCAAGTACGGATAAATCTTATAACGGTTTAATTTAAGGCTAAAGGCTTAGGCTTAGGCTTAGGCTTAGGCTTAGGCTTAGGCTTAGGCTTAGGCTTAGGCTTAGGAGTGTGCTGAATCTGCTACCATGGAGTGCTGAATGCTTCAACGAGATGCACCAATTTATTCGCCGACAACATGCAAAGTGATTTCAAGTAAGGAGAAACTGAAATGAAATTCGATTTTTCAATGATTTCGTGCTAAACTCACCATTAACAATAATCGTCAACAAACAGTCAAAGAGTGACTGTAATTTGTGATTCCCAGTGGTAATCAATTTGTGAAAAACCTGAAGACTTTAAACACTAAATGGATTGAAATTGTAAACTAACCAGAATCAAGAGATCTGCATGTGTTCCTGTGAATGTTTGAATCTCAATTGGTGCCTTTGAAACATAAGGTTTATTAAGTCGAACACCAAAGTTCCTCTCGCCCGATAAAAGAAGAATCAAGAAAACACCCATGTGGATGAGGCCAACTCTTGCTAAAATATAAATTGCTATTAGGGTTTAAGTTTTAAAGCATTTAAAGCAGTAATCAAATTTATCTTTGAACTTACAGGGATCATTTCTTGCTTCACAGACATGATAAAGAATCGGCACCAAAATCTCCAGTACATCACTTGTTTTCAATACGTAGAACATGAATTTCTAAATAAAGCTCAAAATCAATTAGATAAATGATTAGACCAATGACTAGATCAATGACTAGATCAATGAGTAGATCAATGATTAGATCAATGATTAGATCAATGATTAGATAAATGATTATTTATGATAATCGGTTTATGTTCTTATGATTTATCTTATTTTATGTTGATCTATTTATTTTTAAACCTGATTGTATTCACAACATTTCCATAGTAGAACCAAGAGTTCCTGATGGAAGCTGACTTTCTTTGTTGAATTTGGCAGATAGCCAGTTTGAAGAGGATTTGCGAGGAGACGGATCATTCCCTGAAATCGTTTTAGACAAAAGTTTGACTTGTCATAGTTAGCTGTTTGATTTATTCACCTTCAACATGAAATCGAAATCCTCTTCTCGATGTATTCTTGAAAGATAGTTGATGAAATAGTTGTCAGCATAGCCTGTCTAAAGTATTTTCTGTCATTTTCTGTAATGATTATTGGATTTTGTTTCAAAGTAATGTTTGATTTCAGTTAATTTATTAGGCCAGAAAGTCTTTTCGTTCCTTTTCATACTCGTTTAAAATCAACAAATGCATCAATTGAACTAGCATTTGTTTCATTAGAAAAGTTAATTAATCTTCTGCAAAAATAACATTAAAACGGTTTTAAAATGTCTTATGTTTAGTTTTTTTTATGGAAAAGACGTTTATAAACTAAAAATTTGCTTGTAAGTGAGCGAAAATTGAATTAAAAAGATGGAAATAGAAGAAGACTTTTATTTAGGAGTAAACCATAATTGATAGATTTGTTATTTTAAAACAAAAGTATGAAAATTAAAGAAAAGACTTTCTGGACAGCCTACTGACTTTCTGGACAGCTTACCGATTTTCTGGAAAGCTTACCGACTTTCTGGAAAGCTGAAGAATTCACGTACCTCATCATTTGTTGGTTGACTATCTTTGTCAAGACAAACAATCAACACTTGAAGTGCGATCTCTGCCAATGGTTCTCGTGTATCGTTGAACAACAAATAATTATATGGTAGCCCCATTCCAACCGGATCATAAGCACACACCTGAGAAGATTTTCATTCAGATAAAGCTACCTTTACACTTACCACATTCAACAATGAAGTGAATAACGGGAGGACATGACGATTCTCTCCCGATGTGAAACGACTAATCCAACGCATTCTGTCTTCTTCTAAAGTTGAATTCTTAAAGTTTCTTTAGTAAAGATTAAGATTAAAGAGAATTCTTTTGTATTAAAATACCAGTCGTCGGTGTATAGATAACTTCAGAGAAGCACACAAGCAACAACTTCAAAAGCTCGCCCCGATGTTGATCTTGGACAGCATTTGTTGGTGGTTTTGTCCCAAATCCCACTCCGGCTTCCCAAATATATTCGCATGACTCAAGTCGATGCAAATCATCAACTTTATCCTAAAATTTCTTTTCAAATAACCTTAGTTTTAGAATTACCGGTTGACCAGGGAGATGAGAGACGGTGAAGTCTGGACAAAAGAGTAAATCCTCGATAACGCCAAGAAGGAGACTTGCAAGAGGAATCTAGAAAAGCTATCTTGTATTCTATCATTGTAATGTTTAAAAGAAGATATGGACAAAATCGGTATTACTTTTTCTAGACTTGAAATCTTTCCACACCTGTGAATCTCCTGATGGAATCGGTGACCAGAAGTAGTTTCTCCAATCTGCATCTTCTAACATACAAGGCAACAACCTTGTCAAAAGTCGAACACAATTGATAATCTAATATATCTTAACTTATTTGGCAATTGATTTCTAATTACTTTCTTTGGATTGATTGAGTGAGGATTGTCGCGTCCATTTTGCAGTTTCTCGACAGCTTTGTAGCAGAGAGTTGCCAGATTTTTTGGATTATGTTCACTAAACGTGCTTGGTTTTAAGAAAAATAGAAACTTGAGAAGAAATAAGAGAGTTTTTTCTTACCGTAATTGTCGTATATCCTCAGCTGGGATGAGGTTAAACACGTCAGAAACCGAGGCAGCATTGTCAGCACAAAGTTGATCCCAAAAAGCGTCATCGTCCTGATAAATTTCGATAATAACATTGCTTTTTTATTCATTTTTATGTAGATAGATAAATTTATAAAGATAAGAAAACGCAATTAAATAAATCTTTTACCTGTTTTCCCGGCTTTGATGTTAAATCCAAAACAGCTTGCTTGAAATTCGCTTTAGCTCCCGCGTTGCCCATTTCTGAAATGATAAACAAAAGGTTAAAATGTCATTTTAAATAAATAAAAGCAAGCAATAGTTTTTTGTAAAAAGCTAGACTCATTTCAAGATAAGGGGTTTTATTTTGTGATGCGATGTGGAAAGGAAATTGCATTGTGCCTGGGGGATAACCGCAACGCACATCCCTTTCGCAAAGCGGTTGCCAAAAATTCTGAATGGATTCGTGTAATGAGTCTTCCCCTTTCTGGGCCAGGAAATTCATTCATAACACACGAGAATAAATAGACTTTTGAACAGACGAGATTTCGATTAAAACAACAATGTACACCACGCAACTTTGAACGCGAAAAAGTGTCGGCTCAATGAAAAGGGCAATCATATGGCATGAGAAGGGGAATTTAAGTTGATTACACATTCTCTTAGTGTTTCAAAATTGCAAAGAAGTAGTTAGAGAATCTTGGAAATCAAGGATTTTTATAACAATACCCAATATTCTGTGTTGTGAGTCAGTTCTTTTGTACTTTATCTGTTAAAACCGTACAACAAGATCTATTGATCGACAAGATCAACAACAACAAGATCAAACATCAAAATGACAAGCAGAAACTCTTCTTTCATTCAGTAACCCGCAAGAAAATTCTAATTTTGCCTTACACAAAGCTTTCATCTTCTCCAGGCACTTATTTTCCCATTTCTCTAATGATTTTCTTGCATAATCCACAAGGAATGGTAAATAATCCGTATAGTTATTCCTAAAAGATGAGATTTTTGAGATAAGACTGATAAAAAGAGACTGATCTCAGTCTCTTTTTTCCATTCTTTGTCTGTGATGAGAATCCGTTGACCCAAATCATCCCTCCCCTTCTCCCATTCCTTCTCTCTAATCTCTGAGCTCTCCTCATCTCCATTGCTTGTCCCTAGATCTCATAAAGTCTTCTTTCTATAGTTTTTATTGGTATTGTCTACATATGGGCTTGCACAAACCATTGCTACTTCTTGTCTCGAGTTTGGTTGTTGGCAAAGGTTAGCGATATTTCTTTCCGAGCAATCGGTTTCAAATTTTTCATCTGTCAGCACAGATTGCCAACGCTTCCAGCCAAATAACAACACCCATCTTATTGGAAAAAATTTCTGAATTTGAAAAAGTAAATCTCTGGTGTCCCAGGCAGACAAAATTTTTGAGAAAAATGACCTTAAAGTTCATGATTTTGAAAGGTTTTTCGAATTTCTGGCTACCATTCTTCCAGCTTCTAATCCTCAATTACGCTCTATCAAAAAGTGTCAAAAAAAATGCCAAAAATGATACTTTTAGCTTTTTCAAATGAAAGCCTTGCTGGTCTTGAAAGTTTTTATTTTATAAAATAACAAAAAAGTTTGTCCGTAAGCGGCATTGAAGCAGGAAGCAAAAATGCAGAAGAAGCCCGCATTAACCACTAGGCTTTAAGGCACTTTTTAACAGATTGTAATCGAGGATTAGAAGCTGGACGCAAATGTGCCAGAAATTCAAAAAATCTTTTAAAAGCATGAACTTTGAGGATATTTTTTCAAAAATTACATCAGAGATTTACTTTTTCAGATTCAGAAAATTTTTTCCAATAAAATGGGTGTTGTTGTTTGGCTTTGTGGGAATTGAACACCTCGCTTTCACAATATTATAGTTTTAAAGCATACGGACTATTTACCAAAACAAGGCCTGGTCACTTTTGCATTTGCAGTTTGCAGTTTTTAATTACTTGATTTTGATTATTCTCTCTAATAGTAGTGCACCCCGGCGAGCCGAGTTGGTGACGATTTTACGGTTTCCAAGCTTTTGCAGAAGCTCAACATTCAAATCCCCAACAAGATCTCATCGTCAGCTACAAATTTCCGACCCCAAATCGATAGGTTCTGATAAGCGGTTTTCGAGATTTCGAGCAATTTAGGCGACTGCAATTTAGCAATTTAGGGTGCACTACTATTAGAGAAAATACGGTTTTGTGAATAACCAAACCGGGAATGGAATGGTTACCATATTGGCCCTAATAGTAGTGCCGAGTTGGTGGCTATTTTACGGTTTCCAAGTTATCCCAGAAGCTCAACACTCAAATCCCCAACAAGATCTCATCGTCAGCTACATTTTCCGACCCCACATCGATAGGTTCTGATAAGCGTTTCTCGAGATTTCGAGGAATTTAGGCGACGCTCAGGGTGCACTACTATTAGAAAATACGGTATTGTTACCTTTTCCCTTGCTATAATAGTAACAAATCTTTCAATAATTCCAATATAAAACTAACTGTTAGCAGCACAAAGAAAAAATAACTATCAAATCCCGTTTGACCTTTTGAATAAACCCATGCAGCCAGTTTTTTTTCCCCAAATCCCGTTCTTCATTTAAGTGAAAGGAGAAAGCCTAGAAAGAAATGTCTCAAGACCGGAATCTAATTTTCCACGCATTACCAACAAAAAAAAATGTCTTAAATCTATAAAAGTTCGTTTAAAAAAGATAAAATAACAAAGAAATCAGAAATTTAAAAAATTTTAGCACTAATACAACCAACATGTCCGAACGGTCAAGCACCAAAAATGAATGATGATGGAAAGGCGATTCAATGCTTGCCGGGTAAGAAAACAATCTAATTTTTAATTTTGTTCTTTTCCCAAAAATATTATCACAGGATCATCTCAAAAAGTTGTTTGTGGTAATAATCACGCTTGCTTTTTCACTGAAATGAATTACGTTTGTTGTCCATCGATTGTTCCTAAACTTCTGTAGATTTTTCTTCTTCTGTAAACTTCTGTAGATTTCCCGGTTACTTTTGAGTCCATCATTGGGGCTAATTTCCCACTAAAGAATAGCAAAACAATCGAATTAATGTTAAAATCTTGTTTTTGATGTTGTTATTATCACAGGATCATCTCAAAAAGTTGTTTGTGGTAATAATCACGCTTGCTTTTTCACTGGAATGAATTACGTTTGTTGTCCATCGAATGAACCAACTGAAGACTCACAGGTTTTACAAGAAAGAAACCTTTACAAAAATACGAATATTTTAGCCTACCTGTAGTCCTCCTTATTTAACAGTATTGGCTGATGATGGGTATCCATTGAAGTGCAGTGCAAGGACGAGAACTTGTCCACGAGTAAGGATCGAAGTTGAATTCTGTTTTCTGTTTTTAAGATCGAACAATTACATCTAAAATCTCTTTAAAATCCTTCAAAACTTTGCTGAATTCTATTCAAAAATTCAGAAAACTCAATTTTGTTCGGATGTTGGAATGGCGTATATTTGTTGCGAGAAAGCGATCGGAAGAGAACCACCAAAAGAGGTTGTTTATTGTTTTGTTTGTTGTTGTTTGTTGTTGTTTGTTATTTCAACCACAATTTCACCATTCCAACCACCATTTCACCACCGATTGTTTATTATTACAAAAATCTTTCACATTTCACAACTTTTTGTTTTCGATTAGCTTTAGATTTATGATCAAATTTGCTAATCTTTTAGGTAGATCCAGTTCCTCGATCTGAGAAAACCCTCGAGTGCCCAAGTCATGCAATCGGTGTCCTCAATGAGCGAGGACAGCGAGTGATTTGCCACTCAAAGAAAAGATGCCCGAGTGTAAGTGAAAAATACACTCAAATTCCGATTCTCCTTTAGAAACACCAATTTTGTTATGGCGGTCTGAAGAGATCGATTTGCTGTGAACACTATGATACAGCGAAGAATATACTTGAGGATAGACCACTCCCCAAATCATCAACCATTCAAGCAAATAATATTCGAATCGCTTCAAAACTGAGACAAGTTTAAATGAAAGGTTTTATACAAAAAGACTGGATTTAGGTTTCTTTGTCAAGCAGAGAACTTCTGGGAACTACAACAGAGCGAACTGTGATTCGATCGGATACATTTGTCTCAAACATGTTGATGCCAAGATCTTCTGCTGTTGCTACAGCTATTCGAGTAGAATCAAAGGCTTTAATCTTCAAGAAGAAAATTTAGCATCGAAATGGTCTTCGAGAAGTTGAACGACTTGATATGTCAGCGGTTAAGAGACGAAAGATCTCTACAGAGTTCAAAGATGATGATGAGACTATTGAAGTAAAGAGTTGTAGACTTTTTTAGTGCCAATTAGATTGATAAGTAGAGTTTTTAATTTTCTAAGCTATATCTAGTGGTGTTATGTTTGAATTATAGAAATTGATTCCACTTATTGGACACTTTGAAATGGATGACAATGAGCAAGATGTCTCTTCAAAGCGAGGCCGAAAAATCTCAACAACTACAGAAGGTTTAATTTAACTTTAATATAATACACATTAGAATTTAATTGATAAGATTTATCAATGGTTATCAGCTATCAATGCCGTTTTCCAGGTTCTATAACTGAATGGCCGTTAGACAACGAAGATCAGATCGAGATTTTAGAGAAAATAACAAGAACAACGGAAACTATTGAACCAACAACAACTGAGGTTAAAAACTCATACCCAGTTCATAGATTTAAAGTTATTTTAGAGACAATATCTTCGAGAGCTTGATCCTTTCCGAAGAGCTCGAGTTCATTCAGTGAAAACGATGAAAGCTCAAGAGAAACCCATCAATTTAAGAGATTCAAAAGAAGTAAAAACTTTGGAGAATTAATTCATTCAAAAATTTAGACTGATGATGGTTTTGCTAAACCCTTGAACATCCCAGCTAATCCTGTAGCTGAAGAAAATAAGAAAGAAATCGCTGAGAAGTTCATCATGCAACAGATTAGAGATGGTTGGCCGTATGCTGATAAATTCTATCGACCTGGTAAGTTGTGACAGTTTTTTTTGGGTTCTCTTTAAATGTTACTTAACGAGTTTTAGATGCTGAATAGCTGAATTTCTTCTTTTTCTCTCCATTCCGGGTCATCAACAAAAACTGTGCAATACCTCCAAACTTCGTCCATCATTCCGCTTATTTAAACCTAATAAATTTTCTTTAAAGCATAAAATTTACACTTTTGTGTCAATAATCGAGTGTGTTCCTCGCAAGTAATTACTCGAGTAAATTTGCATGAGTAATTTTTTTACTCGATTAATCGAAGTCTAGGAAAGAAGCTTTAAAAGCTCAACAACTCGAACCATCGCGTATTTATTAAAGCTTATTCTGTCATGACTCTTTTTTTTCAGTAATTCTTTGAGAAAAGCTCTAGCAAAGTCTAGGAAAGAAGCTTTAAAAGCTCAAAAACTCGAAACTAAAACCCGGATTTTTCTCCATAAAATCATCTCAATAGAATCGACTTTGCTAATTTATAGTCCGTTTTTTTTAAAATCTTATGCTGAGGAAGTTAACTCTAATCATTACTATGTACCATTCAGCTCTCGATCAATCCTAACATTGGGCTCACTGGGTATCAACTGGTACAATTATGACAATCCTCAATCCTCAATCGTATATAATCCCAAAGCTTGAAGTTTAAATATCTTGCGATAAAGATGTTGATATGGTTCGGTACGGTTCGGTCAGTCAAACCGAAAACCCAAACGCTCTGTCTGAGACCGAGAAAATTAGAGTGTGTTCCTCGCGAGTAAAGTAATTACTCGAGTAAATTTGCATGAGTAATTTTCTTACTCGAGTAATAGCTCGAGTAATTGCCGAGTAATGCGTTTTTTTAAAAGTGTACCTGCGCGAAAAAATATAAAACCAATTTTTTGCGCAGCTTTTTCAAAAAAGGTATTTTTTACATTGGAAGGGAATTTCCCAACAAATCAGTTAAACGGCTGAGTATCTTTAAAAAGTGACGTACACTACTGGACAATGAAATATGATATTTGAAAAAAGATCGTCACTTTCGCGCGTCTGTAACTCTCATGTCTTTACCGTATTTCTAAATATTAATATTACCATTGTGTAGCCGTTGAAAAGAGCTTTCAGAAAATGTATAACACTAATAGTTTAAACTCAAAGAGAAGGGGAGTTACAGACGCGCGAAAGTGACGATCTTTTTTCAAATATCATATTTCATTGCCCAGTACTGTATATAATGCGGGGCTCGTCATTTTCTTGCAAGAATTTTTGCTAAAAGTACGGTAATTTTTTTCCCAAGTGTGCGTTTTAAAAAACGCATTACTCTCGAGGAACACACTCTAGTCAATAAAAATTTCAAAACGCAAAAAAGCAAGTTCTTTTTCTATAGACAAATTTCCAAAGCCTTCAAAGATTTTCATCATTCCAGTGATTCTTCACTTTGTTCTTCATTCCACTTAACTCCCACTGAAGTAAAGGAGATCAAGTGCGTGCTGGTGTAATAGCACAGTTGCCCGGTAAGCGGAAGCTTGCAGGTTCGAGTCCCAGCGGTGCACTTTTTGTTCCGCCCTAGTTCCAACTTTTCAGTTCATTCCTGAGTTTCATTTCAAAACATTAATGCGTCGATCCGAGTTTGCTTCTCAACTATAGCAAATAACTAATAGGTTGATGCATAAGTCTTTTCGTTTTTTTCGTACTTCTGTTAAAAAGTAACAAATTCACCAATTAATCTATAGTTTGCTCTATAAAAAAAGTGTTTTTTTGTTCAATTTCCATCTTTTTAAATCAATTTCGGTTCACTTTCAAGCAAATTCGAGAGTGAAAAACGCCTTTTTCGTAAAAATCCATAAAAAACTCTACGAAAAAATTGGCTGAATGAATTTCTCAGAAATTTTGGCGAAATATCAAACTTTTTTTTCTCTATCTTTTATCTATTGACACGAAGATAGGTTTTCTTTAGCTAAGGTGTCTAAACCGCATCATCGAGTTAGCCCTTTTTGACTACCCGACTTCATACTCTCAAGAAAATCCAGGCATAAAATATTTTTAAACCCGTTTTAATGTTATTTTGCAGAAAAATAATTGGTTTTTCTAATGAAATCAACCGTAGTTTAATTGGTGCATTTGTTGGCTTGAAACGGCAGACGAAAAGGAACAAAAAGACTTATGCATCAACCTAATATTTCGCCAGAAGACCAAAATGTTTCTATTATCATCATTTCTAACAAATCTACGTTTGATTTTATAGAATTTCTCATTCTATTCGACTGAAATTTGATTACCTGAAACATATTTTCTCACACTTTATTATCTCAGTCTTGGACATAATATTAAAAATGTTACAAATGGTGAAAAGGTCGATTTTACAGAATGTCATGACGATCTTGTGATCGAGATCGCCACGTATGGAAATGGTCAGCTAGGCACCTATGTGGGCGAACGTCTATTGTGCGAGATTTAATATGCGTCGCTATTCGTTCAACTCCAAATTTCAAAAATTTGAAGTTTTTGAACTTTAAAATGCAAAAAAAGCGGATCACGGTGTGTTCCCTGTGCGCGTGCACAATCGCACTCGATCTGGCATACTACACCAGCAGATATCGTTTTTTTTCACCAGTCCAATCGGAAGCGTCCATTTTGGGTCATCCGGTAACCAATCCGTTGTCTGCCCCATATGGTCACCGCTTCCCAAAACTAACTTCGGCTGTAGAATTGGCAAACCCAGTTCCGGCTCATTTTGGCCACAATGGTGGGTTCTCCGCCGGTCGAAATGGGATCCCAAGTGCCTGTAAAAGGGTGCTGAAGGGAGCCGCTGTGAATTTTTGGATTCATCCCAAGGATTTCGGTCCGCAGGGGCAGCAAAAAACTGAAGAAACGACACTACATGGTGTTCCAAAGAAAAATGCACTTCAGGTCAAATTTTAAAAATATTTCTGATGGCTCAAGGCGGTAGGTATGGTGCGAAAATGAGTTTTTTGGGGGGCGGGGGAGAAATTTGGATGTTTTTTCATGATTTTTACCATATTACGACCCTCTCTATGCAAGAAATTCCTGAGCCATCACTGTCGTGACGATATCGTGACGATATCGTGACGATATCGAGATCACCACGGATGGAAATGGCCAGGCAGACACCTTTGTGAGCGAACGCCTATTGTGCGAGATTTAATATGCGTCGCTATCCGTTCAACTCCATTGTGTGCAAGACGAGACCAACGTCGAGACCAACGAGATTCTGTATAAAAGCAATGTGAACGAGCTGCCGTGGTGTGCCGTGGAGTCGTCTCTACTCTCCCAATCCCAAACCACTGAACCAACTATTATTGCTGTAATAAAGATTATATCTAAACCAACAATAATCACTAGAAACACAGAAGAAAAAAAAAGAAGTTGTGAGAATAAAAGCAAAAAGAATGCAATCCTAATTCTGAAGAACTGATCTAAATAGAGTGAATAACTTTGACGAGATAGCTATTGATAAAATAAATTTAAAAACGATTCTAATATCTACTGCAAATTTGTAAAAATTTTCATTTTCTTTAGAGTTCGAGAGTTGAAAATCAATCAACAAGGGAAAATGGCGAACCGGCGACATGTTCAACATTGTTAAATGAGTTGTATAAGTTGAGTCGGGAAGTGTTTGATAGATAAATGTAGCCAAGATTAAGGGCTACAATTCACTATATAACACTTAACACTTTTGAAATAAATTAAACATTTTCCAGCTACTTTTCGAAAAAGTTTTGAAGAAAAAGTTTGTAGATTTGTATATTCAAAAGAATATTTGATATTTAAAAGAATTTCTGCTCTATTTCTGCTCTATTCCGCAGGAAAGCAAACGACTTACTTACAATCGTTTGAATTTTTGTTTGAATGTTGAACGAGCATCGGTCTACACGACTACGCGAATGAGTGGGGCCACTCCTTCCCCTCCTCCTACTCCTTTCCTCCAAAAAGTCATCGTGTCATTTGCATTCTTTTATTCTTTCACTCTTACCCTTCACCATTGTTATCTTTCCATTCTTTTCATTCAAATCTTTCACTTGATTCTATTCACACGTTTCAAACCATAGAAGTATTGATGAATCGAAGCGTACGGACAAACGAACAATTCTAGAACCACGACATACGCTGAGACTCGACCTGCTGCAAGAAATCATAGATGTATAATATTAATTGATTGAATAAGAGTTTACTAATGTTATTCTTTAGTGAGAACTTAACCCCAATGATGGACTCAAAAGTAACCGAGGAAAGAAGAAAAATCTATAGAAGTTTAGGAACAAATTTAAATAAACTGGTAAAATTCAATGCTTTCATTTGGCTTTGTAAGTTTGCCAATAAAATATCAAAATCAAATACAGAATCTATTAGAATTTTGTGATAAATTTTCGGATGAAACAACGTGGAAAAAAAGAATATTTTACCGGAATCAGATGTTAACCATTAAGTCATCTTTTTTAAAAAAATAAACTTTCAAATCTTATATAAAATGTTTAAATTTTTCTGTAGATAAAGCTATATATTAAAATTTGATAAACATGAATTATGTTTGCTCGCGAAACTCTGCGAGTTTTTACTCGCTATAAACATAATATCATTTTTCTCATAAGCTTTTCCGATATGATGTATTGTCCACCAATTTTGAGGTTGGACAATTTATTCCAAAAACCAGTGTATTTATTTAAACCAGTGTAAAAAAAAGAATATTTTACCGGAATCAGATGTTAACCATTAAGTCATCTTTTTAAAAAAAAAAACTTTCAAATCTTATATAAAATGTTTAAATTTTTCTGTAGAAAACTATTTATTAAAATTTCAAAACATTCATTTTCTTTGATAAATCCTTGATGATTCGATTTGATTTGATGGGTAAAAGGAAATTTCAAAGACTCTGAAAGCTAGCTAAACTTTATTCACATTGCTTTAAGCTCAAGAACTCTTGCAATCACATTTCTTGTACAAAAACAATAGAGTTATTTCGAAGAGACATTTGACTACTTCTTGTTGGTGAAGGACGACCACTTAAAGCCATTGAAAATGATGGAAATGGCATGTATGAGGCAAGAGATCCTCGTTTATGAATCTCCATCGGTGGAATGCCCAACTCTTTATCCATTTGTGCATTTCGCACTGAAATTTCTTCATTTGAATTTTTTGTTCATTGTTTCTTACATTTCTCTTCTAATCCTGGCACATATTGGAGCTTTTCAACAACGGTTGGAAAGCGACGAAAGTAGAGAAATGATTGAAGACAAGCACACATTTGAACAGGAAGAATGCTTGAAACGGAAGACCAAAATGGATAACCTGAACTTATTTTCTAATATTTTATAATGTTTCTTTAACCCGAAACTTCTGCAGCGAATAATCGCTACATCAAAAAGGACCGCTGCAACGATTATTCGTTACCATTATTTATTGGATTTTCTATTATGACTAGTTCAACTACAAAGCAAAAACCGACCACTGCAACGATTATTCGCTACACGGCTAATTGAGCTATTTTCATTCAATTAATTGTTTCTTTTTTTTTGCTGTTTTTCGGCATTACATGTATATTCCAATTGTAGCAGATCTAAAAATTACGTGGGCAAAAAAAGACGTGTCATATTTACCCGGAATCAATGCAGCCGCTGATTTTGCATTGAAATGTTCCATAACAGCTCTAATCTTATAAAGCCGATCTCCTGCAGGATCCAGTATCACAGGTTTCGAAGAATAGATTCAAAATTGCAAAATTTGCTCTTGACATAATGTGGGACATGTGGGAAAATCCTCCTATTCCAGGCCTGCTACTCCAGTAGTCCTCGGTAATTTGACGATCCCCACTCGAAGGATAGATTCAAAATTTGCTCTTGACATAATGTGGGAAATGTGGGAAAATCCTCCTAATCCAGGCCTGCTACTCCAGTAGTCACGAATCCTCTGTAATTTGACGATCCCCACTTACCATAAGCAAAACTGAATTTCGTAGCTTCTCCAGAGGAACTCATTTTCATACGTGGTGAGAGCTCATCATCGACAACGCAAACCAACATCAAAACAGCGGTTGATAAAATTAAACCTATTTTCTAGATAATGGTTAGACTTTTTGACTTACATCCGCAAATATAACAAACACCAGAGATCATTGTATGCATCGTGTGTCGAAGGTGACCAGTTGTAGCAAGAATTAATGCCATTCCACAGATAATTGTACCAATCAAATGAAGCAACGTTGAAAGACCAAGTCGAGCTGAAAAACAAGATATTCTCTGTTCTAAGCTTTCAAAATTCACCACTAATCGCCAGCGAAGCCAAACTGAACTCATCACCGAGTTCTTCTCGTGTAATCAATGGATTCAAATGGCATTGGTAGTCTCGTTCTTTTTCTAAACGATAAAAAATGATTTCAAAATGTTTAAAGCAGCTCTAATCCATAGAAAACAAAACTTATTGTGTACTTACGGGGTATCATATCATAAGTATAGTTAAAGTTGTGATTCGGAGGCTCACTCTCAAGGAATCGGCGGCATATTTGCAAGTAGCCAATGTTGTAGTGGAAAACGGCTTCCTGGAATTGTAGGTTGTGTTTCTCACAATTAATACCTTTTCTGAAACAAAAAATTTTACTTTTTGACTTGAAAAGCAAGAGAGAAAAGATGAAGGAGTCGAACCAGAAACTTTTCGTTCCCACTACCACTCAGCCACCGGGACCTCAAAAACCCCTTTGGCAAACTAAGTTATCATAATTTGAGCTCGAAAATGCCTTGTGAACTTTAAACTCGTATAACTTTTGATAGAGTAATGCATAGCAAAAGCTGAAACCATATTCTGAATCAGCGTCAAATTCTGCGTCGAATGGTATATAGCAAAATCATTTTTGGCTCTCCCTTGTTAGCTGAATAGCTAGCCAGTGCGAAGCCAACGATTAATCGATTAGAATTTGAA
The DNA here is from genome assembly GCA_958450365.1 of Mesorhabditis belari. Lineage (NCBI taxonomy): Eukaryota > Metazoa > Nematoda > Chromadorea > Rhabditida > Rhabditidae > Mesorhabditis > Mesorhabditis belari. The sequence continues at coordinate 1,300,474 of CAUEEP010000915.1, forward strand.
TCCTCGAACTTTAATTGATTGCTCCATTGGTAAAGATTCTAATTGTTACTTTAGATATAATTAAAAGCCTTTTATTTTACCGGGGAATAGTTTATTAAACTTTATTTACCTGTTGTTCCCCTTCCAATCCTGTTTTATTGATTGGCCGTGGCTCGGTGACGTAAACCCAATTATTTAGCACTATTGGCAAGGACTAAACTTTTGATCTAATCAAAATAAAAGCTCAACAACTTGTAGAAAAACCACTATGACACCAATAGTTGCTGCAATTGAGAATAGAATTTTGTCGGTGCATCTTGCCTCGATGACAAACTGAATAAACTCTAACATTGTTTTCAAAGCAAGCTACCTTTGAGATCTTTTCGCTTAACTCCATCGGTTTGTTTGATGGATAGTAATGACCGTAATAGGGACGATCGGGAGCAAAAGAATTTGATCTGAAAAGAAAAATCGAATCAGAATCGAGTCAAGATCACTCAAAAACAGCTGTATTATCGACAAATTTTACCTGGATCTTGGATATACCCCAGGCGGAAGGTTTCGAGTGTTGATTGGTTGCCTTCTTCTGCCTCTTCTCGGTCTTCCACTCGATTCCCGTCTTACCGAGCTGCCCGATCCTTCTCTTTCACTCCTTTCAACTCTTTCAATAAACTCTTCTTCCATTTCTTTTCTTGTGAGAATTCGGGCATTTCCCTCTTCGTGGATTGTCCCCAGAGTCATTCCAGTCAATTAGGGAGATGGAAGTGCAGAAATGGAGTTGGCTTTTTGAGGTAAAAAGAAATAAGAACTCTTCTAAATGGGTTAAACTAAAAATTAGGAATTAGAATAGCAGTAGTTGGATTCCTATAGATGAAAGTCTTTTTGGGGTAACTTTGAGGGTGAATTCTATTTCTCCGGACCGAGAAAAGGGTGGTCACATTCGATTAGAGTGATGCAGCTTGGAGAAGAGATCTCAAAACATTTCACTTAAATGAAAAACCAAGAAATACCTTTTGAAATGGCATACTCATGTAAAACTATCAAAAAAAAAGTGGCAACTTAATCCCTTATCACAAAATTTCTCTAGAAAGACTGATTATACTAAAAGTTCTTGTCTTAACACCAGAGTATATGTGTTTGGATCAAGATTTTTACTAGGGAACGACCAGATTTCGCAAGCGCGAATCCGAACCAAAGCTATATGACTTACACAAGTCGAAGGCAACACGATGGCGTTTTTAGGTTTTGCCCAAACGCTCTAGCTTTCTGTAAAAACGCGTTTGAAATTTGACCCGCTAGTGCACTGAGCGACTAATGAGTTTGTAAGGGCTACCGGAGCATTAAAACAGAATTGATTGATCAGAAAAAAATTGATCTAAGGGGATCGAACTCGAATGCCAAAAATGGGAGACGGCGGGGAGCACTACCACTGCACCACTAAGTCACTTCTCCGTTGAGCGAAGGGAGTCCTTACAAACTCAGTCGCTCAGTGCACTAGCTGGTCAAATTTTAAATGCGTTTTTACAGAAAGCTAGAGCGTTTGGGCAAAAACTAAAAACACCATCGTGTTGCCCGTGTCCGACTTGCGTAAGTCATATAGCTTTGGCTCGGATTCGCGCTTGCAAAATCTGGTCGTTCCCTAGTTAGTCTTTTGGTACTTTATTGTAAAAACTTCGTTTAATCAACCACAATTTATTTGTTATCTGTATTTGACTTTAATCCAACGAGCTACTTGCACAAATCTAAATAAACAAATCCAAATGATAACGAAATGTGGAAGGATTCAAATTGAACGATGGCTCGTTTACAAACGAAAAGCAAAAAACTTAAAACTGACTAGAAAAAGACACGGTTTTGTTTTAACAATTTATAGCCATATTTGGAGAAGAAAAGATATTCAAGCAAGACAAAAATCGAGTGGGATTTGTACTTTTCCGTAGTCGTTTCATATTTTCTTACTTTGGAGCTATTTTTGGGTGTAAATTTGTATTTTTTTAATGTAAATCGCAGCAGCGGTGCTTTCCTTTTAACATACTGCTAAACGAATAATCAAAGGTCGACCGGTCGTCCTCAAATTTGCACACTCAATTTCTCCAATAATAGATTCGTGAAAGACTTGATGAACTTCCTTTAATCGTCTCTGCCGAAAGTACTTGAACAGATGACTCTGAGATTTGGACTCAAAAGCATTTCGACTTAAAATCGAGCGATCTTCAATCAAAAGAAATATTTAGGTTTTACGGAAGACCTCTAAAATATAATTTACTAGATTGCCTTGTCAATCTCCATTCTTTCCATGATTAACTTTTCATATTTGTCTTTATTTTGTTCACAAGGCCATCTCTATTTTTGCCTCTCTTCTTCTTTCCAAAGTGCTTTAATCGTACGCACGGCTTTATTGAGGAAAAGAAAAGGAAAAGACAATCTTCATTGGCGCGTGAAAACTCTTGCAAAAGTGCTGCTATGTTATGTGTGTTCGTCGGCAATTCTTTTGTTTTGAGCCACCTCTTCTCATCATCAAAGAGCCCGTAAATTCTTTTTCAGCTTCAGCTAATTCTTTTAGAGGCTAAAAACTTAAACACTTACATACTTTGAAGATATTTTATCTTTGCCATTAATAGAAGCGGTGTTTGAATTTTTTTTGAGCAATTGTCAGACTTGAACAAATCTATCAATAACCAAAAGAAAAAGCATCAAATTGTACTCTCAACCTTTTCCGAGCTAGGTCGTATAATATAGAAAATAGACATTTTCTGAGTCAAGATCTGCACTCCATTTTATTGAGAGAAAAGGGAGCGGTGGCGCCTCTCTGATTGCTGCGCCCATTAGCCGCTTCCGCTCACCTCTTCTCTTCTATTTTCAACTCCTTTTCTCAATCTTTGGCTTCTTTTTTTCTTTTTGAGAGTATTAGGGTGAATATTTTACTCGTTTATTTTACTCATTTATTTTTAAGAATGAGCTAGACTATGTTTATTACTAGTTTCGATGAAGTAATGAAGTCAGAATCTTTCTAATTTCAGTATCAGAAGTCTAGAGCTAGAGCATCGACCTCAACAATTCCTGTTCGTCAATCGGTGCGTATTTGTTTTCAATCCTGTTAATATTAGATTGATGCATAAGTCAATACTAGTATACTAGACTAAACAAACTCAGCAGTGGGCGTTTTGGACTTTCAAAGATTTAGAAAGAAAACGGTGAAAAAAGATATCAGGACTTTTTCGCCAACTTAATAAAGAACTAAAATCAAGCACTTTGACTTTCCATTCTTCATTCTAAACTGTGTGGAAGAGAAATGAGCTAGACTATGTTTATTACTAGTTTCGATGAAGTAATGAAGTCAGAATCTTTCTGATTTCAGTATCAGAAGTCTAGAACAAATACAAATCTTATATTTTCTTTGTTATCGACATTTTACCCAAAGGAATCTCTAAGCTTCCATTGTTGAATGGGCAACCAGTGATTAGATGAAGATCCTCTAATGACCCGAATGTCATCTCTTCTCTTTCCAATCCTTCTCCCATTTCTTCTCTTTTCCATTCTCTATTCTATGTTCTTCGATTCGATTCCCAAACTGCTCACTTCGTAATTATTTCCCCTAAACGAATTCCAGTGCATTGTGCCTTTTGGGGATTCGGATTTGAAAGGATTCTTGGGGAGTGAAATTTAGAGAGAAATCGAACGCTGACAAGTTGAAGAATTCTTTGAAAAAATAACCTGAAATATTAAAAATAATAAAGTAAGCAGGTAGAGCTTTTATATTCAACAAATTTCCTTCTTTTTATAGCCATTTCCCCAACAAGATCCACAAAACATCGCAACAGTTCAATCAAAGTCTTTTTTTCCTCCTCGAATCCACAAATTTCGGTGCCAATAATGGGATTTCGCGAAATTGCGCCCAATAAGTGAGAAAGGATTGCTAAGTTTTTTTATAAAGGAAACGATTTGTTTTCCGTTTTGCATTCCTTGCAGCTGTCCTTCTCTTTTTCTAGACGACGACCTTTTTTAATTCGTTTCCAAGGTTTAGTCTTAATTTCTTTACGTTCACCTGGCGCTACTTGAATTCTAGATTTTCAACTTAATTCTTACAATGAGACTTCAAAAAGAACTTGCTCCAGAACGAAGTTAGATTTACTAGATTAACTTGTCAATCTCCACGATTGCCTTGTCAATCGCTATCCTTCTCCAGAACGAAGTTAGACGCTAGCCAATCATATTTTCAATCATAAAATCAGGAATTCAATAACTTGACAACTTTCATTTGTGACTTTCTGTCAAATATTGAGATCTGTTTTCGTTTTAGTCCATTATGAGAGCTTCTTCTCAGATTTCTTTTGTTCTTTCTCTTCCCCTTCCTCTTTTCCTTCGTTTTTTGATACTTCCTGTTCTCACGTAACGGATCTATTTCAGTTTTTTTTATAGAAAAACAAAGCTTTCATTACATATAATCCAGAAAACTAAAAGATTTTCGTAAAGTAAAAGACTAATCAAATTTATCGCTAAACTTTTGTATCTAAAAAAGTCGATTACTTGACAAAGATTGTTCTTGTTGCCGTGGTTGCTTTTGGACAGGAAATTATGCTCTTCCACATTGGATGGAATCTCTTTGAATCTCTCTTTCTATTCCTCTACTTTCTTTCTCTTGTTCAAAAGAAAGGACATAACTCGATTCTCGGACTTCCACTCTTTGTTGTCGTGCTTTGTTGTGCACTCAATTCTTTTTGATTTACTTTTTGCCTTGAACCTGAAGACTTTTGACTTAATCAACTATTTCTTTGATTTAAAAGTATTGTCCTGAAAACTAGATTTAGTGTTTTGTTCGTTTTTAAGATTTTGAGAGCTTTGTTAGGGTAGATTTAAAATGTAGAACTTGTTTTTTCGACAAGTTTTAAAACGACAACGACAACGACAACGACAATGACAACGACAAAGACAAAGACAACGACAATGACAATGACAACGACAACGACAACCACAACGACAACCACAACGACAATGACAACGACAACGACAACCACAACGACAACCACAACGACAATGACAACGACAACGACAATGACAATGACAACGACAACGACAACAACAACGACAACGACAAAGACAACGACAAAGACAACGACAAAGACAACGACAAAGACAAAGACAACGACAACTTTTAAACCTTGTCCAATGTCAAGGCCAACAATAAAATTTACAACCCTAATCCATGAGAAATCTCGAGAAAAAACAGAAACAATTGTTGCATCCAAAATTTTGGATTGCTCAATAGGGATTGGAAAGGATTTCTAAAGATAAAAGCCGACAAGAAGATGAAAGGGAATTTGGAGATTTCTCTTTCAAATCGTTTCTCGTAAATATGGATGAGCACGCGATTACTCGCAAACAATTACAATTTTCAATACCAATATTTCTTTTTGCTGTGCCTTTTTTCTACCGCTTAGAGTAAGATTTCAAATAGTATAGGTCTTTTAATTTCAAAAAGCAAGGTTAGCAAAAAAGAATACAGAACTTCTTTACTTCAAACACAATACTGAGTCTAAGTTTGAGCGTTTAAACACCTTTGTTTGGTTTTACAATGAGTTTGAGTTATCTGATCGCAACATTACTTTAAGGACAAGATTCCTGTCTTCAAATATTTGTACATTCTTTACTCAAATCTCTTTTTCTAGTTTTGGTATCTTGCTTGTTTTGGTTCATATTTTGCATATCCAATCTGGATGACAAATCGCTTTGGCCGACTTTACGTATATTTGATTTCAGTTTTTCAGTCCCTTGTTCTTGAAATATGCAAATTGAGAATGAATGAGAGGGGATCTCCATCTCCAACAGCCCCCACACCCATGGAAGTGACGGATTGGAGGGACCACAAATGGATAAGATCTCCCGCACCCTTCCCTTCCTCTTACTCCCTTCCCTTCCCTTCCTCTTATTCCCTTTTCTCTTCTCGTACTCCCATGCCATTTCCATTTCGGTCTTTTCATTGGATCTTTCCAAACTCTTACTCTCTTTTCTTTCTTTTATAGCTCTATCATACTCGAGTTTCGAGTCATGACGGACGAACGGAGACAAGTGAGACAACTTCAAAGTCCCATCCCCCATCCATTCTCTTTTCTTCCAGCTGCCTCATCTGTCTTTTCATCTTTATTACTATGTGTTCGCTTACTTGAATTTCCTAAGTCAAGAGTTGTGAAATTGTTTCTTTCGAAAGTTGACTCAGATTGTAGTTCTAGAGATCTACTCTATCAAACAGCTCAAAGATTTCAACTTTTGAATTAAAAAATAAGCTAAACATTGACCTTTTCAAGTTTTCTATTTTAAATCTGACCCTTTTGGCAATAAATGAACATAAGGTGAGGCCCGTTTGTGGAAAAGAAGAAGAAAAAAAAGGATGAAGAGGGCAAAGGAAATGGTCGTGGATGGAGAAAAGAGAAGAAAGTATGAAAGACTATAGCTAATCGGCAAAAAAAGGCGACAAATGTGAGATACGCCCCATTGCACTCGTTCACTTTCTTTTTCTTATTTTTCGATTTTGAAAATTGACAGCATTAGAGTATTCTAAGTATTCTAATTGCTTATCTATGAAAAGTAAGTTATTAAACTTGAATACAATTCCTTTTTTCTTCCAGTAAACCTTTGATTTCAAATTCCAAAGCCTTTCCATTCTCTTGAATGTTTCCTTTTGTGACAAACGCTCAAAACAATCGGAGAATCCTTTTAATTGGTGGATCGGCAGCCCGAAAAAACATCAGGAGCAATTATTTTAGCAATCAAGCGCAAGAGAGGTCAGAGCTGTTTGAAGGGAATAAAGGGAGAATGGGAAGGAGATCTCTTGACCTCGGGTTTGCTATTGGAGAACCGATGGGTCCTTGTCTCGAGCTCGATTCATCCCTTCATTCTCTTCATCTTCTTTTGATTCCCCCTTCTATTCTCCCTCTAATTATCAACCTAAATGTCTTGTTATTTCTCCTCAGAGGTTTAAAGCTTTCCTTTCAGAATTTCTTTTGCTTCTCTTGCTTCTTTTGCCGTTTGCTTGCTTTGTTCTTTAACTTTTCTTCAATATTTTAATGAAATTAAGTCATAATTTGCTTTCAACTCTCTATGCAAATTTGCTATCCATTAGCCGGCTTGTCCACCCCTCCAGCGTGACACTTCTCTTATTACCTGGCCCTCTTACACTACATTTCTCCTCTTCTCCTATAATTTGTTTGCTTTTCATTTTTACTACTGAATTATTAACATAAAAAGACTAATATTAGTAGAAACTTCTTTTCTTTTTCCATTTCTGTTTCAGTCATTTCCTCTTCCGAATAAACTTATTGAGAACTAAAAGAGATTGGTGTTCTGCCAAATTGGCTTAGAAAGAACTCTTTTCCAGATTGATAGGATTGAGTTTTCAGATCTCCTCTTCTAAATCCAAAAGAGTTTTACGAAATTTTCAAGTCAGTTTGAACAGAAATGTGAAAGAAATATTCGGTTGGTGAATTGAAAACTGCGGGACTTTGAACTAAGATTTATTCAACACAAAACCATCAATTCATTCCAAATAATTTTCAATATTATTGACGACTTCTGCCCATTTTACAGGCAATTTGCGGATTCCTCTTTCGTGGTAGGATTTTGGTTTGTGTGTGAAACAAGTGTGAGACTCGAAAATGGAGGACTGGAGATGTCCCAGTTTGAGCACTTTCTTCAAAAGAAACCCATTTTGGTGTCAATAGAAAAGTTGTAGAGAATCAAAAATTAGGCTTATAGCCAAATTTGCAAAAAGATACACTAAGTAGTTTCGCTTAAAATGCAAGTTTTGTGAAAATTCGTAGATTTGGCATTTCTTGAAAACCAGTTTTTGAATCGTTCTGAAAATTTGGATATAAGCTTGATTTTTGATTCTCTACAACTTTTCCATTGACACCAAAATGGGTTTCTTTTGAAGAAAGTGCTCAAACTGTCACATATGACAATAGCCCGCAGTTTTCAATTCACCAACCCAATAGAAAGTCAATGGAAAAAGCCACAGAATCAGTTGTTCTTCTTTTCTTAAACCTTATAAACCATTGAAACGAACTTCAGTAAAAGTCAATATTTCCTTGCTCAAGTATCTTGTGTAATTGAGCTATTTGGTGTCTGTCAATTGTCCATGGATCAAAACAGATACTTGAATGGGGCCACTTCTCCCTCTCCTACTCTTTTCCCCAAATAGTCATCGTGTCATTTCCATTCTCTTATTCTTTCCATTGTTATCTTTCCATTCTTTTCATTCAAATCTTTCACTTGTTTCTATTCACACAATTTTACACCAACAATTGTATCAAAACTATATAAGTATGACCATTTTCAACAATAGTCCGAACGTTGATTCACTATTGATTCATGCTTTGATTCTGATTGTGGTTCAAGTTTTTTTAAAATAATTTTACAGCATTGAAAACCAGTTACTGGACCAAATAAGATGACCCCAATGTTTGCACAAATTTGTGTTAAAGAAATTGGAGCTGATTGGGTTGAATGGGAGGGTAAAGAGATCTCATCTTACGACACAACATATGTCGGGGAGTCTTTAACGGCACCCAAGACGGGTCCAAATTAGAAATCCCATAGAAGGGGTCTTATACCAAGATGGGATGATAGGAAAAGATCGAAGTGGCCACTAAATCATCGTCAATCCCATAGTAAAGAGAAGAGATGTGTGCAACAGATCCACATCTGTTCACCCAATCCTTTCCATTCCCTATCCATAGCTCCTCAAATGTCAAAACGACACCCCGGCTGTCACCATCAGATACAGGGATTTGGAAATTTGCATGAAGGAACATTAGTATCATGAAAGTCAAACCAAAAGTCAAATCAAAGCAAATTAGAGTCAGAACAAGAGTCAGAACTTGTTAAAGAACGGTAAAAACTTCAGAAACTATGTTTTTCTTTGATTCTAGTTCTAGTTTCTAGTTCTAGAGTTCTAGATAAAAACCGTCTCAGTGTAAAATAACGATAACGTTTAAAAACCGTAAATCTTTTCTAAAAATCTCTTTATTCATTGAGTGAAAGAGTTGGGTCATCTGGCACCTGTCTTGGCATTTCTCCCTTCTTCGTCTTTTCTCTTTCAACCTTTCCCCATCTGTTGTGCAGAAAGGGAAGCGTCCATATCCTGTCACTTTCACCTATAGCTAAGCGCTAATCCACATCGGGATCCTCCTTTCAACATCAATAGAACATCCATTTAAAGCTGAGATCTATTTCCTGCTTTTACTCAATGTTCTACTGATACTAGACAAATTTTTATCTTCAGCTAATTAGCTGAAGCTTCAGCTTCGGCTTCAGCTAATATTCTCTAACATTTCTCCTGTAAAATGAGCGATATTCTTGAGAGAACCCTTCACTCAATTCCCATCCAGGCAGAAATGTCTTTGTCTCAAAATTCATTGCTGACAAGCCCACTCCTCAGCCTTTTCCATCCAAGGTCACTTTTTTCTTTTCCCTTTCTCATCAACCACATTGGTGGGAGAAACGGCGCGAAATACCGAACATTTTACTTCAATCGCAAATTAGCAAATTCCTTGAGAGATTAGTGAGGGAGTTTGATTTTGACTATTAACAATTTTTTGCATTATTGCACGCTTTGTTGTAAATATTCTAGTTTAATTCAACTTTTTTCAAAGCTTTTAAACATTTACTTACATAATATTTCATCTAAACAGCTTTCCCTTTCACACATCGGCTCATTATGGTATTCAAATACAGGGTTGATGATCCCAATTCCAATCTCTCTTTATCGGCTCGCGTGTTCAGCCGTTCCTGTGGGAAACAAGGGTAAACTGAACACCGATTTGAATGCAAGAAGTGGAAAAATTCTATTCAATTTTAGTTCAACCATTATATAATTCTTGATCTTAAGCTATTCTTTATTCGTTCTAACATAAGCTAGCCAGCTAAACCTTAGCCTAAGCCCCTTTCTTTCTTTGAGACCTTTTCTATGAAGCTTATTTTTCAATTTTTAAGCTATAGATCTTGTTTCTTGCTTTATCAAGGAAAAGCTAATGTCAAAAACTCTTGAGCTTTACAATGCCCAAACACCATTATATAATTCTTGATCTTAAGCTATTCTTTATCCTTTCTAACATAAGCTAGGCAGCTAAACCTTAGCCTAAGCCCATTTCTTTCTTTGAGACCTTTTCTATAAAGCTTGTTTTTTTAATTTTTAAGCTATAGATCTTGTTTCTCGCCTTGTCAGTGAAAAGCTAATGTCAAAAACTCTTGAGCTTTGCAATGCCCATTGCACACATCATTAATTTATGACTCCTTTCGATCACTTCTCTCCATGACTACTAAATGCTATTTTTTTCATGTAAAACTTTCATTTTCCTCAAAAAAGAATTCAAAAATTCAAATTCTCATCTATCCAAAAATATTTTATTACACCTCCTCAAATTTTGCCACAAGCCAGTCGTAAATCTTCGCCGGCATCAGAAATTAGCATATAGGGGAATTTGAGGGGTTTTTTTTATGGCTATGATTTATCCAATCCATAATTTTTATCTACTTACAAGATAGTTTTTCGATCTAACATCTTTTACTTTAAGTTTTTCTTCATTTTTTTTCCTCAAATTTCTTCTTTTAAATCTCAAAATCCATATTTTCACACAAAAAAAAGTGAAAGATTCGATTCCCCGATTAGGCAATACTCTAGCCAACGATCACTAGGCCACCGCTGCTTTATACGATCGCTGGGAAGTCTGCTTATAAACTCGGGGGGTTGATTTTTGAATAAATCCCATATAAAACTTTGCATATAAACTTAAAGTACAAGATATTAGATCGAAAAACTATCTTGTACTTTAAGTTTTTCTTCATTTTTTTCCTCAAATTTCTTCTTTTAAATCCCAAAATTCATATTTTCACACAAAAAAAGTGAAAGATTCGATTCCCCGATTAGGCAAATGAATTTCGAACACACGGGAAAAGAGAAAATTCAATTTTTTTGCATCTCTTTTAGAGAAAAAGCTTTTTAGCTCTTTTTTAGACAAAAAGCTACTTTCTTTTGATTGCTAATTACCTGAATCTCTTGGGATTTCAGCTCTCTTTTCTCATTTTCATTCTCTTTTCTCATTTGAACAGATTTTCCCAGACTTTACAAGAAATTTCTGGATGTTTTTTAGTCTCAAATTAGAAAGTGTACGGCTAAAAAAATGTTTTTAGAAAAGATTATAGAGATAACCTTTAGAAATTTTCTATTTATGAGATTTAGCATTCAAAATTCTTCCTACAATCGTTCTAATCTTCTATTAGACTTCAACGTAGACTTTTGAATGTTAAAATTGAACTTTTACTAATAAATTAAGCAGCGAAATCTCGAATATGATGCATTGTTTGGGAATGTTTGTGAAATCTTCTCGACTTTCCAAAAGTAGTGAGAATCGAGCATCTAATTACATCGATAGCTTGGGAGAGTTCCCAAGAAATGAAAAGGAAAAGAGTTCTCCCTTCACTCTTGGGTACGCAACATATCGTAGATTATAGCACTGATACCTCTTCTTTAGTTGATGACCTAGACTGATCGGTTCTTTTCTAAGATTTATGAGTTAAGATGTTGAGATATTGCAGCTCGTTTGACTCTAGATAAGCTCGTTTGACTCTAGATAAGCTCGTTTGACTCTAGATAAGCTCGTTTGACTCTAGATAAGCTCGATAAGCTCGAAACTCTAATTCTAAGCGTGAATAGTTTGCCTCTTGGACACTTGAAAACATTTCTGATTCACTCTTCTTACCCAGATCTGCCAAAAATTGATCGTAAGTTTTCGGTAAGTCATTGTTGATCTCTTGCCGATAAAAGACAAAAGTGAGTATCCCAAACAACAGATTTTGGCACCGATACCCAATTCTCTCACTCATTTCCCATTTCTTTCCTATTCTCTTCTCATTCTGACCCAATTTCCCACATTAACCCCAGTGTTGCAATGATTGATTTCCCATGTGATTTTCCTTTGATTTTTCCACAAGATCGATGAATGAACTCGGCATGTGAATAGCGGCATTTTCGCGGGTCAGGCTTTGATCATCACTTCATTTTCACCAGAAAAACCCTTTCAATTAAAAATCACATAAATTCTAGGGACAAACGAATACTGAAGACTCGTGCCGACTTGGCAAATATATCAAAAATGGAGAACAGATCGAATTTTTGACTCGCAAAACTCTATCAATTGATTATTTTTGCACTCTATTGCTTTGGCATAAGCTTTCCATTAGCTTATCATCTTTCTTTGCGCAAACACTCACTCCATATGGCCATATTTTTGATGGGATTGTTTTGCGAGTCAAAAAGTCGATCTGTTCTCCATCTTCGATATATTTGCCAAGTCGGCACGAGTCTTCAGTATTCGGGGTCAACCAAATACACCCTATCAATATGGGGCAAAATAAGGCAGGCTGCTTGAGGTGATTACCTCAAACATTACCTCAAGCAATGACCCTGTCATGATATCAAAGATTTCTGAATCTTTTCTGAAAGACTCAAACAAAGATTTGTTCTTTTTCTCATTGGCAGTCTGTCCTAATCTTCGACACACAATGACTCATTTGTTCCTTTTTACCCCCAACCCGTCTCTCTACAAGACTAATCCTAGCGTTCCTCTTTCCGCATTCAAATTTTGCATGTTTCAAGACGAATAACACATATTTCTTTAAATATTGGGTTGGTGAATTGAGCATCCACAAACTGAATATTCTTTGATTTATTCAAGAAATTTTATTGTGATTTTATTGGCTGGCTCTTATTCAATTGAGAAGAAACTCATGAAAACAATGCAGAAAGGATTCATTTCATTTTCATCAAATACTAATAAGATCAACTATCAAATATTCTGCTAGAAATATTCAAATCCCTTAAAGCTCAAGTTTTGAAATTTTTCTTCTACACTTGTTCTCTTTTTCATTGAGCATTCATTTCATTTTCACCAAATACTATTGGGTTGGTGAATTGAAAACTGCTGGACTTTGAACTAAAATTTATTCAACATAAAACCATCAATTCATTCCAAATAATTTCCATTATTATTGACGACTTCTGCCCATTTTACAGGCAATTTGCGGATTCCTCTTTCGTGGTAGGATTTTGGTTTGTGTGTGAGACAAGTGTGAGACTCAAAAATGGAGGACTGGAGATGTCCCAGTTTGAGCACTTTCTTCAAAAGAAATCCATTTTGGTGTCAATAGAAAAGTTGTAGAGAATCAAAAATTAGGCTTATAGCCAAATTTCCAAAAAGATACACTTAGTAGTTTCGCTTAAAATGCAAGTTTTGTGAAAATTCGAAAATTTGGCATTTCTTGAAAACCAGTTTTTGAATCGTTCTGAAAATTTGGATATAAGCTTGATTCTTGATTCTCTACAACTTTTCCATTGACACCAAAATGGGTTTCTTTTGAAGGAAGTGCTCAAACTATCACTTATGACAATAGCCCGCAGTTTTCAATTCACCAACCCAATATTATTTGTTTTAAAGCTTTAAAATTAGATTAATCTACCCTAATACTAAAAATTTAAGTACAATAACCATTGCCAATAGTTATCTATCATTCCACCGCCTCTTTCAACCCACTCTTGTATGTATGTGGGTTGTACCCCAAAATCCATGAATAGCTCATTTCTTTCCAATCTCACTCCATCGAATTCCTCTAACTCTTGCATGTTTCTGATGCTAATTGATGCTAAATAATGATGTCTGTTGATCCTTTTATTCAAAAGATTCCATCGAAAACCTCTCAAATCCACACGTGAAACCGGTCCCTTTCCATTGATAGCCAATCATAATCCCGAAAAATTTACGGATTCATTTTTTTTCTTTATACCATTTTATAATCCTTTTTCTTAGCAACAAATTGATCAATTTAAAATTTAAAATTTGTATTTACTTCTACTTATTTTATATTTATTTATTTTACTTTTTATTTACTTCTTCTCTGAATAATTGAAAAGTTCTCTTTTATAGTTAAATTTCTCTCCAAATTAGTTCCATTTCCTTTTTATTTGTTGATCGAATATCTTTTTTGTCAAGAAAAGATAGAGAACTGAAAAGAGTTTGTCCTTGAACGAGCAAGGCATCAATATCTTAGTCTTCTCGATTGATCATTTTAAACGGAAATTCGTTTATCACTTTTGTCTTTTTTATTTAGAAGCTTTTTGCAAACTTTTTGCCAACTTAAGCCTTATTTCTTTTTCACTTTCAAATTTCTCAGATCTCTGTTTTCCCTAGATAGTGTGACTAGCGAGGATTCATTTTTTGAGCGGAAAACCACTCCGAAATTTGATACGAATCTAGTAGTCAAGTCCCGTGAGCGCCAAAAATATTTAATCTCTTTCACTTTTCGAGAGTCGCTCGTTGAAAAGCTGTAGTTTTGATTTTTGCATATTTTAAATAAAAAGGTGAGAACTTTTACGTAAACTTGTATCAGGGTTTCATAAAAAGAACTTTTCTAGAACCTTTTTTAGGGTTTTACAGCAAGAATTGTGTTCTTATTTTAGCCAAAGAACTAGAGTAGAACTAGAGTACCAGTTGTCAATCTCTAAATGATAGGATAGTATCAGATTGCAAACGGTTTATCTCCATTCATTTTCTTTTCTTCCTCCAATAAAGACAATGGTAGACCGGTCCGGGACAGAATCTCCGCTTCCCGTCCACCCCTTCCACACCAATGAGGGATACCCTCTTCTCAATCCTTTTCAAATGGTCTCCTCTTCTGTTTGTTGTTTGCATATGTGGGACGTTTCCCTCCTTTCCCTTCTTTCCCTTCTTCCCCATCCTTTCCCCTTCAAACCACTGTGAGCTCCCCTCCTGGTCCTTCACTAATTATGCACTCTTGCATACAACACTGATATTTACACTTTAACAAACATTCGCTATCTTGTCACTCTTTACATTGTTGTTCACCTTTTTGAAGATCTTTGAACATAATGAAGGTCATTTTTTTCATTCTATACCTTTTCTTTCCAGAATTTCCCTTGTACTCATCTAATAATATTTAAAATTTAACTTTCAGATAGCCATTCTTGTTATGGAAACACCATGAAACTAATCGATAATCTATTAGTTTTATTAGCTCTGCTAGTTGGAGTAGAAACTGAAATCAAATCACGTAAGTGTGAAAAACAATTAATCTATTAGAGATCATCGATTTGCAGAGACTTTCGAGCTTCCCCAATTGAATGTGCAATATGATCAGCTGTATCTACACAGAAAGAGTCCCACTGTGCTCACCTGTCGGATCTCGCCTGGATGGAGTGAAGCGAGAATGGTTCATATCGAGTAAATTATTAAATAAAGATAAACTGAATTCTTAAAGAATTAACTGAATTGAGAATTTCAGTTGGTTGAAAGATGGAGAATTGATCACGAGAGTCAGCGAGATGAAAGGCGAATTTGAGCTCAAAGATGGAGTGTAAGCTTTGTTCATTAAAAAGAGATTCTTTTTTTGTTTTTTTTGAATAGATTTTAATGTTATAGCCTATTTAGTCTGAACATCACTGGCGCTAAACAACCAGTTGAGGGGAATTATCAATGCTTGGCTACTCTTCACAAGATTCGACTCTCAAATCGACAATATGTTGAGACAAGTCTCGTCTCACCGCCGATAAAGTTGAGAAGAGCAAGGATGACAAAATTCGACAGAACAACTGAACATGTAAGTGATGGAGATTAAGTTGAGAAGGAAATAGGGGAAAGGGAATTTCGATTCCATTCTGAAAGTGACATTTCTGAGTAAAAGGACCATCTGCTCAATGAAAAAGAGAACAAGTGTAGAAGAAAAATTTCAAAACTTGAGCTTTAAGGGATTTGAATATTTCTAGCAGAATATTTGATAGTTGATCTTATTAGTATTTGGTGAAAATGGAAATAATTCTTTCTGCATTGTTTTCATGAGTTTCTTCTCAATTGAATAAGAGCCAGCTAATGAAATCACAATAAAATTTCTTGATTATTCAAGAGATTTTATTGGCTGACTCTTATTCAATTGGCTCTATCAAAGGTGAATATTCAGTTTGTGGATGCTCAATTGGGTGAAGTGGCTCGATTGCCTTGCATTGGAATGCCTGATGTAATCCCTGGACCGCCGGAAGTTTGCTTTGAAAGAGATGGAGATAAAGATCGATGTTTTGGAGATAAAACAGATAAAGGTGATTTTTTTTAATCTAATTGATTGATCTAATTGATTTAGATTTGACAAAATATCTCTCCACTCCATCTGGTCTTCAAATTGCTCTTGTTCAACCAGAAGATGAGGGGAAATATTATTGTGTTGTGAGAAACACATACACAAACAGTTCAAGAAAGAGTCCAAAAGGAGTCTTTTTTAAGATCAACAAGGTTAGGCAACTAGATTTTATTTATAATACGAGTTTTAGGAACGACGACACGAGGAACTGAATGACAAAGCTGTGCCCGATATCAAGCCTCAACTTCTTTTTCCAACAAAAGGCATCAACAAGCCGATTATCGTTGATGTTGTGATGGGACAAGATATCATTCTTGAATGTGTTTTCTCTAAGGATACGAAAGTTGTTTGGAAAAGGGTAGGTCAAGATTATGAGGCTGTTCAGAGCTATTAACCAGCACTGTTTTCAGGACAGCGAAGAATTACGTGGCATCATTCACAATGACGAGATTCGACCACTTCGACAGATTTGGGGAAATTTAAGAATCAAGAATGTTAGCCAACAAGATGCTGGAATCTATTCTTGCCATGGATTGAATCCATTTGAGGTTTGCTATTTCAAATCAATATTTATCAGAAAACAAGCAAAGTATCGCTATTCTAAGGGATTGAATTTTAGGATATTCCTTCAATTGAAGACAAGGATCAGCCAAGAGCCCATTACAAGCTAGTGGTCCATGCACCAACTTCCGTCAAACTCGCCATTCAACCCCGAAGAGGAGATGGTCGTTTCATTCAAGTAAACTTTTAAATCAACTTTTATAGTAAATCTCGTTTCAGCTTTCTTGTCTTGCTGAACATCTCCATTACGAGATTCCAATGGTTTATGTCAATGCTACTCCTTTAATTAACAATATCGATCAAATGGGAATCCCTGATGAAACAAATTTCTACACAAATCCTGTCAATCTTACAATGGAAGTGCATCGGAACTTCTCAGGAAGTATTCAGGTAAATGAATAAATATAGAGTTAAAATTTGATTTCAATTTTAGTGCCTTTCTCGGCCGGCAATGGATGAGGCAGAGATCTATGGAATGGGATTAGAAAGAGGAATGAGTGACAATATTTTTGTTGTGAATAGTGGACCCGCTGGAGCACATAGTGATCTCATTACGCAGGTAAAAATATCACTTGTTTATGCAAGACAAAGCTAACATTACAGGGTCCAACTAACACGACGGTGATGGCTGGTGAAAGGGCTGATTTGATTTGTGTCGTTCAAAAAGCTGGATCGAAGTATTGGAAATTCAGTGCGTATTGTTTGTTTAACTTAAAATTGATTCTTCAATTCAATTAATCTCTTCAATTGATTATTTCAGAATGCGCGAGTTGTCAAGCAGCTCAACTAGTTAAGATTATTGGAACAAAAATGAAAACGACTGGAAGTAACACTTTGAGAATCGAAAATGTACAACCGGAAGATGAAGGATGGTAAGAATTTGATGCATAGACGAAGATAAGTGTTTTCTTTGCACCATTTCAAAGTGCCCCCATGACCATGAGTCTTGTATCCCAGTCTGGAGGTCACGGGTTCGATCCTAGCAGCTAGAAATTTGGCTCTCTTTCTCATATACGACTTTTTTCAGAGGTATTAGGGCAGTAAGCGTTGTGTGTTAAGTTGTGTATTTATTTGTCCCGTATTATTCATCTTGAATAGATATATTTCAATATTTAGGTACACTTGCATCATTCGAGAGTCCCACTCTTACAAGGAGAGCTCAGCAATGGCCTATTTGAGAGTTCTCACCCCAACCACGACGCCATTACCATTAACCACCGAATTACCCTATTATAAACCGGTTTGAGTCAATAATTTTTAACAATTTACAACAAATTCCAGGAGATGCGAGAAATAATCATCGACGATTTGCAATCTTTTGTCAATAAACAAGATGTGAGAGTGATGTGGAATCTTCAAGCAACACACGAATCAAAGTCGAAGATCAAAGAGATCAAGGTTTGTCAGATCAATCAGATCAATTAGATCAATCAGATCAATCAGAACAATTAGATCAATCAGATCAATTAGATTTAATAATCAATCAGTTCAAATCTAAAACCAAATTAAGACCTCAGTGTTAAACTTTTAGGTTGATGTACATCGAATTGGTGGCTCGTGGATTGAGGGAACTTCTGTGGAGACTCATGTTCCAGCTACAACTCTCAAAGGATTAATCCCAAATACAACGTATCCTTTTAAAGGAAAACTATTTAAATTCCTTTTAGGTATACTTTTCGAGTTCGAGCGGTGAGAAAAGATGGATCCGAGGCGTTGAGTGCTGAATCGAATGAGTTTACCATTGAACTACCCTTTGGAGATATTAAACCAGATGCACCACAGGTGAGTTATCAGAGCTCACTACTGCAATCGTAATGATTCCAGATTCTCAGCCTTGAACCAGTCTCTTCAACTTCTCTTCTCCTCAAATGGACAACTTCAGCCACAATTCAAAATGCTGAGCCTAAGAACACTTTTGTCTTTTATAAAACGAAAGGAGAAGAGCAAGCGATCGTGGTGAGTTCATTATGATTTCTATAGTGCTTGAGGGGAAAAATCTTGGATCTTTGACTCTTCCGCTTTCCCAAAATCTCTTTGTCACTCGGGGAAGAAGATTCAATTTGTGGCGGCTCGTTTTTGACTCTTTTGGTGTCACTTTCTTGGTCTCAGCAGATGTTCGCTAAAATCTCAAAGCTAAGAAAAAGGTCGAATGACCTTGAGCGAGAAAAACTCACATTTGCATCTCTGGCCACAATCGGATTTGGGTTTGAGTAGAGTTTTTGCCAAATCTTTTGGTAAAACCCTGCTTTCCTTTTACAAACTTGCAAATTTTCCACAAATTTCTTTAATGTTTTCGCTATTATTTCCCACAATATCTTATCAATTATTTTTAGGTCAAAGCCATAGCTTTTTTTGTTTCATTTTGCCGCTCCCGCTAGTCTTTTTCTAGGCTAGATCAAAAACCAATTCAATCTTTATACAAATATAGGTGTGCAGTGTGTGAGAGGGTACTGATGGGACAATGATTATTAGAGGTTTATTCCGAATATAACACAATTACTAATCTAGCCAGAAAATATAATAAATTGTTTCATTTTGCCGCTCCCGTTAGACTTTTCCTTTTTGAAGCTAGATCAAAAAACCAATTCAATCTTTATACACATATAGGTAACCAGATTTTCTCAATATCTTTTTTCACTCAATTCTTTCAAACAAGAATTGTTGTCCTTGAGAGAAAACCGATATTTACATTGAAATCCTTTTTCTGGTATCTTTTCCTTAGGATTTCAAGCATTTCGAATATTTTCTAGCAAACACGGCTTTGTTTGAGTTGAATTTTCAATTTTTTGGCGGCAAAATGCTCTCCTTTGGCTTCACTTTTAGAGAATGAATCCTTTTCTTAGACCATCATTCAAAAAAGAAAGAATTTACTTCTTACAGAATTTTTCAATCATCTAAACTTTTTGAAAATAGTATAAAGCAATAAAAGGATCACTTTTTACTTTGAAAAGTCTTTTCACTTCTTTTTTTCAAGTCAAATCAATTCTTAGTTCATTCTTATAGAGAAACTATTTGGTTTCTCGAAAAAATAGTTAAGCTTTTGCATGTGTAGACTTAAGAATGGAAAGGTGAGGTGGAAAAGGTGCAGCACTTGAGTCACCCAATCGCGCAAAAGGGGGAATGATTCACGGATTGTTTGTATGAAACTTTTTCCTTTTTTAACTTTCAAACATTCATTGATTAAGCTAAGAAAAAGCACAAAATCGACTCAAATCCATTGTGATTGTTTCCTGTCATTTATCGTAGTCCCAATTAAAATAATTTAAAGAAAATGAATGCCTAAAATATGCATCTTCAAGTGAAAAGCCATGAATCACAGTAAAACACTTTTCCCTTTTTCTGTCTCTTATTTTCGACTTGTTGACTTCTAAAACCTTTTGACAAACAAAAAAGACTCATTGTTTTTTTTTGATTTTACGTAATCTGCATCCTTTTCTCATTTCTCACATTTATTTTCAACAAGTTATTCACAAAAAAACTTTCAAATTCAAAGCATACTAAACTTTTTACACTTTTGAGGAAGAGTTTTACGTCAACAAACCTTTGCAAAAGATTCTATTTTAGTTTTTTTATTTGTATAGCAAAGTTTTCAGCTTTATTTCCTGAGAAATCGTCATCATTTTGATGATCGAACAGCCAAAATCCGAAAAAATGGAGTTTTCGGGTTTTTTTCTTGATCACTTGATGAGATAATCCCACTAAATTTAGTTCTTTTCATTTGATAACAAAAATTACTAGCAATTCGTTTTTGTTTTAAAGATTTTAGAGCTAGTTATCTAAACAATGGGTCAACAAAAGTTGTCTCAGAGTTGCCTGCATGGGTAAGATTTATGTACTGTCCTTTTTATCCCCTCACTTAACAATTGAGTGACATGTGGTTAGGGAAAAGGGAAAAGATCCATTTGTCGATTTGGCACCAATGTGTAAAGCTCATTTCGGAGGAAGGAGAGAGCTTCTGATTGGAAGGGAGAACTTTGAGGGTGAATCGTTTCAGCCACTTGTACCATCTTTGACCTTTATGACCCTTTAGGAGGATTGGATCTGTCTATCTGCTATGAGTCAATACCAAACTTACTATTCATTTGTATTCAAATGGGCTGAAACTTCAAATTCATTTGTATTTGTGGCTGAAACGATTCACCCACAAAGTTCTCCCTTCCAATCAGAAGCTCTCTCCTTCCTCCGAAATGAGCTTTACACATTGGTGCCAAATCGACAAATGGATCTTACTATTCATTTGTATTCTTCCGAAACAAAGTCTACCGAAAATCATTATCCATTTCTCCATAAACTATTAAACTACATTTGCCAGCCTCTTTTGCACAAATCGCTGATTTTGAAAGCGAAAGTGCCGATCAAATCAATCAAATTATGAGATTTCCCTTGCTTTTCTTGCTCTTTTTGAATCAATCAATCAGAAATTTCTTGATCGGAACACATAAAAAGATTTAGCTCTAAAAGTTCAATGATTCTTAGCTTTACCAAACCAGTTCGACTCTTTACTCGTTGAAAAGTCAGCCCTTATAAGTCAGCCTTTCCTTTTCTTCTCTTCAACAACAAGTGGGGCACTCATTTTTCCCATATTTAAACAGTGAATGTTTGGGGGAGCTCCCCTTCTCTTCCTTTCTTTTTTTGGCAGAAACGATCAAAGCGGAAAGCTTTTCTTTCGACTCAATATCGAACTGTCACATCGTATCATTTTCTTTTCACATTCATACATAAATTATCTCACTAGAGTCGCAAATTTCACTGGTCAACGCATCTTTTTTTAAAAACTCTTTCATTTTTTAAAATATTCTTTTCGATAAAGCCAATAATTAAGGGTATGATCTTACTGTTACTTGAAAAGCTTTATGATTGATTGAAATTCCAGAATCGAATCCCAGCTGGAGCAAACGAGTTCTATTTGGAAGGCCTTAAACCAATCACCGAGTACACTGTTTTTATCGTTTCTGAAAACGAGGCTGGTCGGAGTCCACAAAGCAAATCGATCTCAGCCAAAACATTCGGTAAGTTGAAGAAAAAGATAGGCTCTAGATTAGCTCTAGATTAGCTTTAGATTGGCTCTAGAATAGCTCTAGAATAGCTCTAGATTAGCTCTAAAATAGCTCTAGATTAATATTTGCAATAGATTTTCCTTATCTTAATTTATAGAAACCTAGGTTATCTTGAAAATCACGACTTTTCCCGTTAAACTTTCCCCATTTGATTTAACGATCAAATAACCAAGTGAGCTGGAATATTCCCAAGTGACCATAGAGAAAAAAAGGGAAAGAAAATGAGAGAGGAAACTTGATGTGTGGGACAAAAGGCGCCGAGCCGGGACTCGAATTTCATCGACCTCTCTCTTTCCTTTCCTCTTTTCATGCATAGAACACAAACAGTTCCAAATATCCACAGAACTCTCGAAAAACTTTTGAATTTCACAGAACTCTTGTTTAAAAATCATCCCTGTTAGTTTGGAGAAAATAGAGCTTTTTCTTCTCTCTTTTTTCCGTTTACTTTTGGATTACATGCGAGAAAAACATTCCCAGTCAGTAAAATTGAAAATTTCTTTAAACTTTTAACGTTTAATCATGGGCTATCGATTTGCTAAGCACCGACATCGTAAGTGAAAAAGAAACCGCTTTATGATCAATTCTTGGAAATGAAATTTTGCAATTTCTCTTTGAGAATTATAGCTCTTTTAGCAATCAAATGATTCATTTTGAAGTTTTCTTATCTTTGACACAACAAATCCCTTGTATTCCGACATTTTGACGCCCTAGTGACCCACTACTTTATTCAGTAACAAAATTGAATCCAAAAATAAAGATGTGTCAGATAGCTTGGCCTTTTATTGAGAAATCTCTAATTCAATACTTTAGACGTATCGATGGAGAACGGTCTCTAGATTAGCTCTAGATTAGCTCTAGATTAGCTCTAGATTAGCTCTAGATTAATATTTGCAATAGATCTTCCTTATCTTAACTTATAGAAACCCTTTTATTGAGAAATTTCTAATCCAAAACTTTAGACGTATCGATGGAGAACGGTCTCTTCGACACTCTCTTTAAAGGCCTTCGTCAAATCGCTCCAGGAGTTGAACTCTCAACAATTCTCATCATTCTCGGTTCTTCTCTTCTCCTTTTAATCATCCTTTTAGTCTGCTGTGTCATTTTTTGTAACTTGAGAAGTAAAGCCGAGAAACAAACGAAAGGTGAGTGAAAGTGGTAAAAGATTAAAACAAAAGAGATTTTAAAACATTCTAACGTGTAAGCCTGAGGTTGTATCGTTATTTATCAACTTTAGGAGCTAATGGGAAATTCTTGGACACCTCATATCGGATATTTAATGAGCAAAAGGTTCACAAATCAAAGCTACCCACTGATTTCTTCAATACCGACGATGTGGATGAATGTTCACCATTGAGAATGGTTAGAGAAATTGGCAACAATAAAACAAAAACTTTTCAGCAAAATGGAAATGGTGATGGTCAAGGCTTTATTTTGCCAAATGTGTATGGAGAAGTAGAAGAAAGATTACCGGAACTTGAAGAAGATCCACTTCCACCACCACCTCACGATCATTTAGAGCACAATTATATGAATACCGGGCTAATCACCATGAACACATTGAATTGTAAGTTGAAAACAATGATAATATTTTTAAAAATACATTTATACACCGAAAAATATGGTACAAGAATACACAAGCAAAAGCTAAATATAGGGAAAAAATCTAGCCGACGGGATTGGCCTCTTGGCTAAGATAAAGAGCTCTTAGCCAGTCGACCATGGCAGCAATACGAAGCAATATGAAACCTTTTAGTCAATGGAGTTTATGGAGGAACAGTCTCATCTGCGAGATGTTATTCTCCAGAAAGTGGCACTTCTCATGAGATGCTGCTCAGCAATGGAGCTGCTCTTCCTTTCCCTCCACAAATCCAGAATCCCCTTCTGCCGAGTATCATCTCAAGCCCACAAAGAATTATGGCCTATAGGTGAGAGACAAGGACAATTCCCTTAACTCAAAATTTCAGAAGTCCGGATTCACTTCTCTATTCACCGGCTGGAACCGCTTCCAACAGTCTGGCTGGGTCATCAGAGCCACAAACGAGGACAACATGTGATAGTCCGCCACATCCTGGGTGAGTTGGGAAAACGATCTAGTCACAAGGAAAATTATAGGTTAAGTTATGATCGACAGCTTAAGTTTTGAACCTTAGAAACCTAGGATTCTAGGATTGTCAATAAAGGATAAAGAAGAAAGTACGTTGAGAAGAAAGGGTGCGGAAAAGTAATGGACCAATCTGTCATCATGGTGAATTAGTAGGGGGCCAATCTGTCATCATGGCATCGTCTGTCTCTCAGTCAGACAATGCAGAGTTCGATCCCGCCATCAGCCATTTTTTTTGTGAAGAACAAATTTCAGAACGGATGGCAGTGGAAGTGATCCCGGGCTACGCTGTGGGGGATCATCATCGAGAAACAGTCAAGTCTCATCAAATGATGCATCTCATAAACTATTCAGTTTCAAAACAAATTCAAATTGTACTTCTTTTGTTGGCACTTATGATAGACCTCGAGAAACTGCTAACTTTTATGGTCTATAGTTTCTTTTTCTAATTCTAATTACTCTCAAATCTACTCAAGAGCTTCATTCGGGTCATTTCACTTCACTCATTAACATATTTATTTATGCATTGATTCTTTCTAATTCAACAATCTTTGGTCATGCTGATTCGGGTCATTTTTGCGCATAGTAAAAATCTTTTTTTTTCTTCTTTTTCACTACAAACATTTCGTTCTCATTCATCCAAGTCTTTTCACAGATCTCACTTCATTTTTTCTTTTTTTTTCTTTTCTTTTATCAACAAAATTTGCTTCTAAAGCTACTCAATTAGTGCCTGTTTGTGATTTGATTTTTGATTCATTACTGCATTTTTTCTTACATATAAATTGTGTATAAGCTATTTATCACAAAGACAAATACAGGGTGCGGCATAATTATGTGGAAATGTGGAAAAACGATTACTCGTAGTATTAGGTTGGCCCATAGTAATGAGTCGATTTTGAACAGAAATATTTATTCCTTTATATTTATTCAATAACTTCAATCTAAAGCAAGCAAAATAGATTCCATTTTTTTCTAAACCTGTGCCCATTTTACTGGTAGAAGGCGAATTCCACTCTGTTAAAAAGGCTTTGGTTTTGAGTCAAAGTAGCGCTGTACCCATTCTTTGGAATCTTTTTTATCTTCAAAGTGCTCTCCGAATAGGGTATTTTACCCTAATGTACCCTGACATCGAAATTTTCAAATAAACAATGTTTTCTCTTTTTTTAAAGAAATCAAACGTTCAAATTAATGAATTGCGATGAAAACAATGAGTAAAAACCGGTTTTTAATGAAATCAGTTAACCAAATTTCTTTACTCAAGAAAATGTACTTACATTTTCAATAGCTATAAAAGGATCTCCAAATTCATAAATTTCAAAGTTACTTTTGACTCTTATGGCGATCATTTTCAAGTGGAAAATTAGCATTTTCTTCATTTTTATTTTCTTATAGCTTTCTGCCTTTTTATCACTTCTTAAATGGAAATTATGGCGCTAAATTCGAATGCTAATGCTAATTTATCCTTGAGAGTGTGGCTGCCAAAAGTGTCAAATCAAATTTTTACTGATCTTTTCAATTTTTCTTTTATAAAATCATTAAAATTTAGTGATGAAGTCAACTGTTACATCTTTCCTACTTTTGCTACTTGTTTCACAGATTCTCTGTGATTTAAATGAACACCCAGGCAATTTGGACATACGTGCGAATCGAGTGAAACGATTGACTTGCCTTGGTATTCATGGAGGAGACGATTGTCGACACAAATGTCAGAAAATGACCAACTCGTGTACTCACAAAAAGTACACGACTGGACATTGTGAACTCTCGTGGACTGTATCCACTTGTGTTTGCAAGCCAAAATGCAAGGAATAAACTTTTACGCATTGCATTAAACATTGCATTGTTATATAGTAATCGGTAGAGGTTCGTTTTCAACAAAGCGACAATATTCGCCTTGTTGCGAAACTCTTTCAAAGCTCATCAACACATTTTACTACTTCATTCCTCTTAAAATCCTACAGTCACTGAAGTAATAGCTACCTAAATGTCTAATACTTATTTTCTAGAAAAAGGAATTCCGCAGTTTCCAAATTACAAGCAAAGATAAGGTTTATTGTGCTTGATGTCTAAAATAAAGGAATGACATAAGATTTTACAGAGGGCAAATAATATTCTTTATCTATCTAGTTAATTCCCTCTGGAGTAAAGGAGAACAGGTGCATTGTGGTGTAGTGGTTATCATATTGGGTTGGGGAGAATGAGTCGGCGCCGAAAATCAAAAAAATGTCTAAAACTTCTATTCGACTTCGTCAAATAATATGCGTTTGATATGAGTAGAATGGTTAACTAATTCTCTACAAAATGACATTTAAAAGAAAATTCAAACAGCGCCTCCGCTCAAGAAAAAGCCATTTTTTCACAAAAACTACAAACTGTCATCTAGAAAAAACCATTGGTGGGATCTTCCTGCAAATTTGGCAACTTAAGTAATTGAATGTGCTCTATCTTTTTTTATATAAACACCAAAGAAGGTTTATGTGAAAGAAACTGTTCAAATGATGAGTCGGACTCTTTGCCATTTTAACCAGCTGCGTTTGGAAGTTCATAAACTCCACGAAAGAAAAGCTTTGTGGAATCTCTCAAAAGTGATTTTGTAGAGAAATAGTGGATCCTTTTGATGAAACCAAACGTATGTTTAAAGAAGGCTTTATGTGTGCAAAAAGTCCCTTTAAAGTTTGGCGCCGACTCATTCTCCCCAACCCAATAGTTGCCTGGAAAGCCAAGGGTTCGAGACCCTGCGGCGCACAAGTTTTTGATCTGCATCATCCAACTATCTTCAGGCTCGTAAGATTTCTCATTTTCATTTAAAATAAGCAAACAAAAGCAGGGCAGTATTTCCTGATAGTCTTTTGAACTACTGCATGAATCAGATCGAGCATTTCCTTTCTCACAAACAAAATGATTAAATCACACAGTCAAAATTTATCTAAGCAAGCTTTCGAAGCAAGCTTTTTGCTTTTAAAACTATGTAACCATTTAAAGCATCGGAACAAAGAAAACATTGAACATTTTCTCAGAAAGCTGCTCCAAACAGGTAACATTTTCCGTAACTCAATCTCAAATAAATTGACCTTCTTTCATTTTCTTTCGATTTTCAATTTCTTTTGATTTTCCGGTTGCTACGGTCAAAAGAAATGCGAAGATGTTAAAACAAACAAACATAATCGGAGAATGGAAATGAATGAGAAAGAGAGAGGAGGGGAAAGGACTGCGAGCGGCATTCGCAAACAGAGACGATCCCACCTTTTAAACTACCCAGTTAGCTTACTTACGCCTTTCTTCACTTTCAATTTTACATACATAACTTTAAAAAATGACTTTCAAAGCTTTATTCAATTGATAAACTTGATAGATTCGTTAAGGCGTCTTGAAAAGTCTAATTTCTAATCGAATTTTATTTCAGAAGAATGAAGGCCGATGATATGAACTGTTACTTCATTTTATTCTCTCTAATTGTTTTCATTATTGCTTTACTAGTTGGAATTACAGTTTGGTAAGCGCTTGGCAAAAAGATTTGATCAAGATTACCGTATTTCTTCGAATAGAAGACCGGGTAAAGAGTATGATCGCGTACTCCTGCGTAGCAGCCCTTTTTAAAATTTCTTTTCTGCATAAAAGCTTTCATTGCAGTGCCATAGGGCTGGAAAATGGCTCAAAAATACTACATGAGCTAACAGATTTTTGAGCCATTTTCCAGCTCTATGGCACTTGATTGAAAGCTTTTATGCAGAAAAGAAATGTCAAAAAGGGCTGCTACGCAGGAGTACGCGATGATACTCTTTACCCGTTCTTCTATTCGAAGAAATACGGTATTAATGTTTTCAGGTGTCACGGAAAAGTTTGCCGACCACACGGAAATCGGAAACGCCACGAAGAAAGAGTTGCCTTTGGAGGACGATAAGATCTTTTTGATTTCATCAATTTTATTCATCTTTTTCCTTAAATGTTGGCTAATTACAATATTTTCATCAAGATTATGATCCTAAGTTGCTAGGCTTTTCAATTTTAAATTTTCTATTCTTTTCTTTTATTTTTTCACTTACAGTCTATTAATTTTTAAGTTAACCCTGTCAAACACTGAAATTTATTCAATAAAAACATTAAACTCAAGTTCAAAGCATTTAAACATTATAATTGCGTTTATTTCTATGTAATAAAATCTTAGCTTTCTAGGTTTTGCCAAAATCTAGGTTTTGTCTAGCTAGTTATTGGGTTGGTGAATTGAAAACTGCGGGCTATTGTCATATGTGACAGTTTGAGCACTTTCTTCAAAAGAAACCCATTTTGGTGTCAATGGAAAAGTTGTAGAGAATCAAAAATCAAGCTTACATCCAAATTTTCAGAACGATTCAAAAACTGATTTTCAAGAGATGCCAAATTTACGAATTTTCACAAAACTTGCATTTTAAGCGAAACTACTAAGTGTATCTTTTTGGAAATTTGGCTATAAGCCTAATTTTTGATTCTCTACAACTTTTCTATTGACACTAAAATGGGTTTCTTTTGAAGAAAGTGCTCAAACTGAGACATCTCCAGTCTATCCATTTTTGAGTCTCACACTTGTCTCACACACAAACCAAAATCCTACTACGAAAGAGGAATCCGCAAATTGCCTGTAAAATGGGCAGAAGTCGTCAATAATAATGGAAATTATTTGGAATGAATTGATGGTTTTATGTGGAATAAATTTTAGTTCAAGGTCCGGCAGTTTTCAATTCACCAACCCAATAGAAGAAAGCATTTGATTCAGAAAAATCAAAGCTTTTCGTGCAGTTGAACTTGACCTTCAAACCTTCAAACCTTCAAAATTTCAAATTACGCATTTGACCTCATAAAATTGACTTTATAGAATAAAGACGGGTCATTTAGGGGATTTATTTTCGAATCTTTTCAATTTGATAAGGCTTTTTTGGTGGCACAAGTGTGTTTGTTTAGCAATAAAAAGCTGTTTTCGATCACAAAACTTCCGATAACTAAACAGGAAGGGGCGTTGAAGAGGTTGATTCATAGAAATCAATCACATTCGAAAACTTGTCCAATCACAAGTCCAGTCATTTGTGTACATTATTCTTGTGAACATGAAACAATTATTGCAAAAGATTCTTCGAAGGAAACGCTTTGAAACAACTCCATTGGACACGAACTTGAAACGGTAAAAGATTCGGGAAAAGTCTAATAGCTTTAAAATCGAAGTTTGATGACAACAATTGCACATTAACAGTTACAGGATTGATGTGATTGTAGATTGACAGTAAACTAAAGCTTACCGTACATACTGTAATAGTACCCCACCCCCGCCGTACAGTCGCGTAGTCGCAAAATTTTTTTAGTATTTCATTTTTTGCGAAGCGTCCGTACTTTCAAAAAATGCGTCTTTGGTATCAAAAAATCGCCCTGAATTTCAGCTATTTTTTGATACCAAAGCGCGCATTGTAGCATAAACCAGTGTCGAGAAACACTCGTTCAAAGCTAGACTACGCAACACTCCACACCGTCATTATGGAGCTGGGGTACTATTACAGTATTTACGGTAAGTACTTCTAGATGTCTCACAACATTCGACGTTACGATGATTGGAGTTGGACAAACGATTGGAGCTGGGATTTATGTACTAACAGGTGCAATTCTTGAAATAATTTCTTCCTATAGCTTTGGCAATCAAATAACTTTGACATATAAATCAAAAAGTAAATCAAATAACAAATGAAATGACAATAACTTTAGGCACGGTCATCCGAAATACAGCTGGTCCCTCAATCGTTCTCTCTTTCATTCTCGCTGGCTTTGCCGCTTTCTTTTCAGCTTTATGTTATGCTGAATTTGGCTCTAGGTAGAAATTCAAAGCTTAGAATTCTTATTTTGAACTTAAGATTTCCAAAAGCAGGAAGCGCTTATTCATATGCTTACATTGGTTGTGGTGAAATCTGGGCGTTCATTATTGGATGGGATGTCGTTCTTGAGAATATGCTCTCAGCTGCAGGTCTTCGAATCAAAACTGAAATCATAAAAAAAAACCCTTTCAGTTGTCGCTCGTGCATGGTCGGGTTATATCAATGTATTAGCAGATAATGCTATCAAAAATTTCACCATTCATCACATTGGAGGATTGCATGTAAAATGAATTTGAGCTTCTATTGGATTGGTGAATTGAAAACTGCGGGCTATTGTCATAGGTCATAGTTTGAGCACTTTCTTCAAAAGAAACCCATTTTGATGTCAATGGAAAAGTTGTAGAGAATCAAAAATCAAGCTTACATCCAAATTTTCAGAACGATTCAAAAACTGATTTTCAAGAGATGCCAAATTTACGAATTTTCACAAAACTTGCATTTTAAGCGAAACTACTGAGTGTATCTTTTTGGAAATTTGGCTACAAGCCTAATTATTGATTCCCTACAACTTTTCTATTGACACCAAAATGGGTTTCTTTTGAAGAAAGTGCTCAAACTGGGACATCTCCAGTCCTCCATTTTTGAGTCTCACACTTGTCTCACACACAAACCAAAATCCTACTACGAAAGAGGAATCCGCAAATTGCCTGTAAAATAGGCAGAAGTCGTCAATAATAATGGAAATTATTTCGAATGAATTGATGGTTTTATGTTGAATAAATTTTAGTTGAATAAATAAAGTCCGGCAGTTTTCAATGCACTGACCCAATAATTTGATTCCCTTTTCAGACAAGTATCTTTTCTGATTACTTAGATGTGCTAGCTTTCATCATTGCTATTGTTATTTGTGTAAGTTTCTCGAGAGTTTTCCTTTTCAATGTTGTTCCAGGTGATTATGTCAGGTGGAGTGAAGGGATCAGCAACATTCAATAGTCTCAATGGACTCTTAAACATTGCTGTAAGTATCAATGCAACTAATGTCCAATTAATATTTACAGATGATTGCTGTGGTCACAATTTTTGCCTTTATTTATGCTGATTTCAATAACTGGACAGGTAAGAGGGTTTTAAAACAATTTCCTATCAAAACCATATAAATTAAGGAACCACTGCTGATGGAACATCAAAATTTTTCCCATATGGTTTCAGTGGGACACTAGCTGGTGCAGCTTCATGTTTCTTTAGCTTTATCGGTTTTGATGGATTAGCAACAGCTGGAGAAGAGGCTAAAGGTAAGATTTACTTGCTTGAAGATCTTAAGTTTCAGTTTTAGATCCGGTAAAGGCGATTCCAAAAGCTACCTTTTACTGCATGGGAATAGTAACAACAGTTTATGTGTTAATGTCAAGTGCAATCTCACTGATTGCTCCATATACAGAGGTTCATTATTAGAAAATACTAAAAGAAAGCCAATTTGTCTTAAATAGTTGAAGATCTTTTATTTTAGATCGATCCAGACGCTGCTTTTGTGAGCGCTTTCAAAGATCGAGGTGCTCAAATTCCAGTGATTTGTGTCACAATTGGAGCAATCTGTGGAATGACCGGCAGTATGGTAAATCAAATAAATGATACCGTATTTTCTGTAATAGTAGTGCGCACTACTATTTTTTCAACCCCCCTCCTGCCTGCACCACTTTTACAGACCGCACCACTCTTATAGACTGCACTACTATTACAGAAAATACGGTATTCACATTCTCGTACTTTTAAAATAATATTATCTAATAGAATTGTAACGAAAACATTTGTCAATCGTTTTTGCCATTGACAATTTAACGTTTTAACGTTCTTCTCAGCACCAACCCTTATATGATTATAATAATATATGCAAATAATTCAAGTATAATTATTAGATAGTAGACTTGTAACGAAAACATCTTTTTGTCTTTTCCCGCTAGCAATTTAACGTTTTTCTCAGCACCAACCCTTTGATTTTAACTATTTTGACTATCATTCGATGCAAAATAAAATTGCGCGTTGAATGATATCAAAATTAACTCAAAATTTAATATCCACGTAAAGCTGTTGGCTAAAAATCTAAACTCTGCTCATTATAGACGGGAAAACCTTTTGCCGAGACCATTTGCCTCATAACTTTCCGTGGAGATTAAATTTTGAGTAAATTTTGGTATCATTTGACGCGTAATTTTATTTTGCATCGAATTTTAGTCAAAATAGTTAAAATCAAAGGGTTGGTACTGAGAAAAACGTAAAATTGCTAACGGGAAAAGACAGAAAGATCTTTTCGTTACAAGTCTACTATCTAATAATTATATTTAAATTATTTACATATATTTTAACCAATCTAAAATTTTATTGTTAAATGCTTTAGTTTGGTTGTCTCTTCGCCTTGCCTCGATGTGTTTATGCAATGGCTGAAGATGGATTGATTTTTAAATTTTTTTCGATCGTCAATCCTAGAACAAAGGTTAAAATGAGTATTATGAAAAGGAAAACGATTTAGTTTTCTTTCTTTTTTTGTGAAAGTATTGTAGCAATATGTTATATGCGGTTATGATTATCTGACTCGCTTCTATTCTCCCCTGAATAAAGCATATGTCGTAGCCGATGAAGGATTTCAGCCGAAGAATTCTCAGACTCCTTCGGCTAGCCGATCAAGTCTCAGACTCCTTCGGCTAGCCGATCAAGTCTCAGACTTCTTCGGCTAGCCGATCAAGTCTCAGACTTCTTCGGCTAGCCGATCAGTCTCAGACTCCTTCGGCAGCCGATCAAGTCTCAGACTCCTTCGGCTAGCCGATCAAGTCTCAGACTCCTTCGGCTAGCCGATCAAGTCTCAGACTTCTTCGGCTAGCCGATCAAGTCTCAGACTCCTTCGGCTAGCCGATCAAGTCTCAGACTCCTTCGGCTAGCCGTCTTCTTTCTCTTTAGTCTTCTCTCTTTCTTCTTTAGTCTTTAGTCTTCTTTCTTTCTTTTTTTGTGAAAGTATTGTAGCAATATGTTATATGCGGTTATGATTATCTGACTCGCTTCTATTCGCCCCTGAATAAAGCACATATATATATATATTTTAGGTCCCAATTTACGCAATTGCTGTCTTTGGTCTAATGACTGCGATCATGGCTGCTCTATTCAATGTTGAGACTCTGGTGGATTTCTTATCGTCGGGTAAGCAAGCTTATCTCCATTATAACCTTATCTCCATTCAATTTCCAGGCACTCTAATGGCTTATTCAATGGTTGCTGTTTGTGTCATTGTACTACGTTATCGTCAAGATTATTCAAATGATAACAGTTAATAAAAAAACTTGAAAATTTTATATTTCATTACAGGAGAGAATCGCTTCTTCAAACTTCGAATCCCGAATTGGATAATGAAATTTACAAACACTCGATCGGTTGTCGCTGGCTTGATCCCAATGCTATTCGGTTTTGCTGGATTTGGTTAGTGAATAAAGTTGACAATATAAATTCTGCTCAGGAATTTGTATGTCATCTGGCTTTTGGTCTTCTGGATGGGCCGGAAAAGCTTGTGCAATTCTCTTCTTGCTCTTTGCCTGTTGTTGCATCATTTGGATTGGATTACATTCACAAAATGATGATGTTCTTACTTTCAAGGTTGAATTTACAAAAAACTAACTCTTACCATCAGCTGATCGAATTTTTAGGTACCATTTGTACCAATTTTACCAGCATTTTCTCTATTTCTTAACACAATGATGTTGGCTAATTTGGATTATTTGGTATGGATTCGATTTGGGATATGGCTAGCTGTCGGTGAGTTGAAATAATGAAAATGTTTGTGATTTCAAAAAGGGTAGAGAATCTTTGATAAGTTTAATAAAAGAAGCCTTTTCGGCAGTTTTCTTTCACGAAAAACAGTTAATACCGTATTTTCTGTAATAGTAGTGCAGTCTATAATAGTAGTGCAGGCTGGAGGGGGGTTGAAAAAATAGTAGTGCGCACTACTATTACAGAAAATACGGTAATTCAAATTTGAACCAAATTTTTTGTCTTCTTTCTTTTTCTTCTTCTCCTTCCTCCTCACTTCATTTCCTTTTTCGCTTTTTGTTTCGTTTCGTTTTCAAAAAAGAATTTTGCAAGGAGCGGAGGGGAATCGAACCCTCAATTGTTCTTCTTCCAGGCAGACGCTCTACCTCTGTTTGTAAGCTATAAGCAAGGGGAATTTTGCAAGGAGCGGAGGGGAATCGAACCCTCAATTGTTCTTCTTCCAGGCAGACGCTCTACCTCTGTTTGTAAGCTATAAGCAAGGGGAATTTTGCAAGGAGCGGAGGGGAATCGAACCCTCAATTGTTCTTCTTCCAGGCAGACGCTCTACCTCTGTTTGTAAGCTATAAGCGCTATAAGCATTTGTCTAGCCGGCGAGAAAGAAGCGAGAAGAAGGGCCTAATTTCATAATTTCTTTAGGTCTTGGCATCTACTTTCTTTATGGAATGCATCACAGTCTAGAAGGGAAAAAAGAGAAACAACTACATGTACCACCCATTTTGACGGAGAAATTTTAATAAATAAATGATGGTTTTGTTTCTTTTTGATTGATAAATAAATAATTTTCTCTCAACACCATTAAACTGTCATGTTAAACCTGTTAAATTAAGCAGGAAACGAAAAGG
Organism: Mesorhabditis belari; assembly: GCA_958450365.1. Classification (NCBI taxonomy): domain Eukaryota; kingdom Metazoa; phylum Nematoda; class Chromadorea; order Rhabditida; family Rhabditidae; genus Mesorhabditis; species Mesorhabditis belari. The sequence goes on from CAUEEP010000915.1 coordinate 1,334,849, forward strand.
CCTAAAACGATAACATTTGATCTTCCCAGCCGACAACTGGGTCAATTAGGGGAATTGTTTAAAAATTGTTTTGCAGCTGATAAGGCTTTAAAAGTGTTTGTTTGGTTGAAGGTGTTTTGGAGAAAATCTGAAACTGATAACCCACACAAGATTGCTAAATAAATCTCATTCATAAAACTTTGAACTAAAAAGGTTTTGACATTGAATAATGAAAGCCTTTATTCACAAACTTCTTCGCCGGAAACGATTTGAAAGTATCCCGCTGGATACAAATTTGAGAAGGTTAATCCAAGTTTTTTTTTTCACCTGCAAAGTCTGAATCTAGATGTCTCACAACCTTTGATGTGACAATGGTTGGTGTTGCGCACACGATTGGAGCTGGAATCTATGTGTTGACAGGTTTTATATGAAATATCCTTTCTTCACTCACCGTTTTTTAGGCACGGTCATCCGAAATACAGCTGGCCCCTCAATCGTTCTCTCTTTCATTCTCGCTGGCTTTGCCGCTTTCTTTTCAGCTTTATGTTATGCTGAATTTGGATCTAGGTAATGTTTAGGACTTAAAATTACCGTAAATACTTTAATAGTACCCCACCCCCCGTCGTACAGTCGCGTAGTCGCAAAAGTTTTTTAGTATTTCATTTTTTCAAAGCGTCCGTACTTTCAAAAAATGAGTCTTTGGTATCAAAAAATAGCTGAAATTCAGGGCTATTTTTTGATACCTAAGCGCGCATTGTAGCATAAACCAGTGTCGAGAAAAACTCGTTCAAAGCTAGATTACGCAACCCTCCGCACCGTCATTATCTTTGGCATCAAAAAATAGCTGAAATTCAGGGCTATTTTTTGATACCTAAGCGCGCATTGTAGCATAAACCAGTGTCGAGAAAAACTCGCTAAAAGCTAGATTACGCAACGCTCCGCACCGTCATTATGAGGGTGCGGTACTATTACAGTATTTACGGTATTTACCCTTAAGATTTCCGAAAGCTGGTAGCGCTTACACTTACACATACATCGGTTGTGGAGAGCTTTGGGCATTCATCATTGGTTGGGATGTGATTCTTGAGAATATGCTTGCTGCTGCAGGTAAAGAATAGGTCATAGATCATAAAGCTGTTCTTGTTCTTCAGTTGTTGCTCGTGCATGGTCTAGTTATATCAATGTGTTGGCTGATGATGCCATCAAGAACTTCACCATCACTCACATTGGGGAATTACATGTTTGATTAAACCAACTGAAATCAAAAAAAATCTCTTTTAGACAAGTATCTTTGCTGAATACATTGATTTGTTGTCTTTTCTGATTCCAATTGTCATTTGTGTTAGTTTCTTCAGAACAATGAGATTAAACTCAAACTTTAGGCAATCGTAGCGATGGGAGCAAAGGGATCAGCCACTTTTAACAGTCTGAATGTTGCGCTAAATGTCTCAGTAAGTGTTGAAAGCTTTCTATGGCCTTACAATAACTTTAGATGATTGCTGTTGTGACTATTTATGCTTTTATCTATGCTGACTTTAGCAATTGGACAGGTAAAAACGAAAAATATTATAGATTAAAGCAAAAATTAGGCACAACATCTGACGGAAAATCGAAATTCTTTCCATTTGGCTTCAGCGGGACATTGGCGGGAGCAGCTTCTTGTTTTGTTAGCTTTATCGGTTTTGATGGATTGGCGACAGCTGGAGAAGAAGTAAAAGGTAAAAAATATGATTTTATGCTCTTTCAGGATGCACCATTTTTGTTCTGTAACAAAAAGTATTCAGCTGGAGTGTTTGGATTATAGGGTGGATGAACTACCGTAGGCTTAAGAAAGTGTATAAAAGGGGGAAATTTATCAAAAATTTTCATTCTGGTTCAATCGTTAGCAGAGTTTTTAGTTTAGTATAAGACCAACCCACCCAATCCCTTTGATAATGTCGTTAAATTATTTATATTCTTTATTTTAGAGGAGCTGCTCATTCAATAAACCATCACCCTGAAATTTCGGAGTATAAAAATACTATTTTGTGCTATGAGCGTAGAAATAGCGTAATGAAATGAAGCTTTCAAAGCGAAGCACAAAAAGTCCCTTATTTCTCAGTTTTTCTTTAAAAGTTTTCATTCTTGATTTCAGATCCGGCTAAATCCCTCCCAAGAGCCACATTTTATTGTATGGCGATTGTGACAACTGTTTATGTGTTGATGTCAAGTGCGATATCATTGATTGCCCCATATACTGAAGTAAGAGTTGATCAGAGATAAGAAAACAAAAAAAAGAGATAAACAATAATCGTTTTCAAGTTGTTTTTTCATTTCCAGATTGATCCAGACGCTGCTTTTGTCACCGCGTTCAAAGACAAGGGTGCTCATGTGCCAGTGATTTGTGTGACAATTGGAGCAATTTGTGGAATGACAGGCACTATGGTGAGCTAGATCACCCAACATTATGTCCACTAGATTGACTATATCAAAATTTATTAGGCTCCGGAAAGTCTTTTCGTTTCTTTTCATACTTTCGTTTAAAACCAACAAATGAACCAATTGAACTACAATTGGTCAATTGTACAATTGTACAGGAAATGATCGTTTTCTCACAATTCGAATCCCAAATTGGTTAATGCGAGTTATTTGACCAATTGTACAATTGTACAATTGTACAATTGGTCAAATAACTTTAATAATCAATGCAACAGCTTTATACAAATCAAGAAGTTTATTGATTAGTTCATCAGATGAAATCAAATTCAAAACTTGTTGAATCTCAAAGCTTCTTAATGCCTATGAGATTAAAGTGAGCACGAATTAAACAGATTCTTTGAAGAAGGACAAGAATATCAACATGAATTGAACGAAAAATTGCACGAGGGAACGGACAAACCAAGGTGAAAGAAAAAAGCAATAAATGCGAAGATGCGAAGACTAAACTCGATGCTGCAAAAGTGACTCGCGAAGTCTCCGCGTTCGTGCCGCTGCCAGATTCTACAAAATTGATCGAGCTTGTGTTTAACGATACGTCAAACAAACTATTAATAATACTTTTATAAACACTTTTTTTTGGAATAAACAATAGGTTAATTGGTGAATTTGTAATTTTTCAAAGAAAGTACGAAAAGAAACAAAAAGATGAAAAGAAAAGAAAAGAAAAAACTTATTCACCCTGTAGCTGAGGATTTAGTTTGGTTGCCTCTTCGCTCTACCACGTTGTGTTTATGCAATGGCTGATGATGGATTGCTGTTTAAATTTTTCTCAAGAGTCAATTCAAAAACTAAGGTTGAAAGGTTGAAGCATCAGAAATTGTAGTATTGATATCCAGGTTCCAATTTATGCCATCATTGTTTTCGGCCTCATAACGGCGATCATGGCTGCACTATTCAATGTTGAGACTCTTGTCGATTTCTTGTCATCAGGTAGAAGGATTAGATTCAATTTGTACACATAGAGAAATAAATACAAAGCGATATCAATAAAAGAAAGATTTCTTTAGAAAAATTCTCTAATCCTACTGTATACTGTAATAGTACTCCACTCCCATAATGAGGTGCAAAGTGTTGCGTAGTCGAGCTTTGAACGAGTTTTTCTCGACACTGGTTTATGCTACAATGCGCGTTTAGGTATCAAAAAATAGCCCTGAATTTCAGCTATTTTTTGATACCAAAGACGCATTTTTTGAAAGTACGGACGCTTTGAAAAAAATGAAATAAAAAACTTTTGCGACTACGCGACTGTACGAGGGGGTCGGGTACTATTACAGTATTTGCGGTAGGTAAGGCTATATGAATAACAGAGAGATTTCCCTAGGCACTCTCCTTGCTTATTCAATGGTGGCTGTTTGCGTGATTATTCTCCGATATCGACAAGATTATTTAGATGAAAATAGTTTGCTAGCATTTGTTTTTTTAAACTTTATGATGTTAAGGAAATGATCGTTTTCTCACAATTCGAATCCCAAATTGGTTAATGCGATTTACAAATACTCGATCGATTGTCCCTGGCTTAGTCTTGATGTTGCTTGGATTCGCTGGATTTGGTCAGAAATCAAAAATAATTGTATAACAAAACTTTTCAGGAGTTTCTATGTCTTCAAGCTTTTGGTCATCTGGTGTTCTTGGAAAAGTTTGCACTGTACTTTTTTTGGTTTTCGCAATTGCTTGCATATTTTGGATCGGACTACACACGCAAAACAATGATGTGATTACGTTCAAGGTTCTCCTAGAAACTTATTCAAATACTAAAAAACCTCAGAATGTCTATAAATTAACAAGTTATTATTTAGGTCCCATTTGTACCCATTCTACCCGCTTTTTCCTTATTCCTTAACATAATGATGTTGGTTAATTTGAACTACATGGTCTGGCTTCGATTTGCGATTTGGCTAGCTATTGGTAGGTTGAAATTAATTGCAAAGAAAAGAAATTTCCAGGTTTTTGTATCTATTTTCTTTATGGAATTCGTCACAGTAAAGAAGAAGAAAAAGAGAAAATTCGTCTCAATACACTTAGAGGAAATTCTATTATAGAGAAATTTTGATTGTAAATCAATGTATATTATTGATTCTAATTGCATTAAACATTAAACAGCTTTTTGAATGAGAACAGCACACAAAACAAAACGAGGCTAGAGAATTCAGAAAAGTTATGTCGATTTCAAATCTACAAATTCTTCTCTTCTTTCCTTTTCTTCTTTCTTTTCCTTTTTTTTCATTTCTTTGAATTTATGCCCTCCTCTATGCAAATGTTCGGTGACCGAGATTTCCTCTTTTATTCGTTTTCCCTTCCGTTAGCTCCTTTCCAATATCGAGCCGTTTATAGATGTTTCCTTTCTCTAAGACTTCCTTTTCTTTTATTATCGAATTCAGAACTTTTCACAGATTTTCTTTGAAAAGCTTTGAGATTTAAGATTGTTAAAGCTTGTCTTTTGATTTAATGATACTCAACTTAACGTTTTACATAATGTTTTGTGACCTGTGACCTATAACAGGTACCGTATTCTCTCTAATAGTAGTTCACTCTTTAATAGTAGTGCACTCTCTAATAGTATTGCGGTCCGTGAGAGGGTTCAAAAAATAGTAGTGCACCCACGAAAATTTGAATTTCTGGTGCTTCTTTTTCATCTAAACCTTTTTGACTTTATGTTTATGTGAAATTCTAAAGCTATTCACGCAAGCAAAAGTGAGGCTTTTTTTATTCATTTATTAACTATTCTTCACATCAAAAAGTTAGCAAAAAATCTAAAATTGTCGTGCAAAGTGCAAAAACATCTTTTTGTTGTTTGTCAAGACACAAATTGTCAACTCGCCGGCCCACAACTGTATGTCAAAAGGAACCAAAGGAGTTCGTGAAAGAATTGCAAGAATTTTTGCAACAAATCTTATATCTGTCTTACTTTCGTAAATGATAAAACTCTTTAATAGTAGTGCACTCTCCAATAGTATTGCGGTCCAGGAGGGGGTTGAAAAAATAGTAGTGCGCACTACTATTAGAGAGAATACGGTATTCGATTTAGCACTGCAAAAGTCTCTCCTTGTGAATCATCTGTAATGTTCGATAACTGTAAACTGCAAATATTATTTCAGAATTCTCTCTTTTGAAAGATTATCTCCTTTCAGGGAAAGTGTCGATGGTTTATCGTGGGGGAAAGTGAATGGAAAAAGGGGAATAGATGGGTTGAGAAGGGGGGTTTGTGTCGGCATCTTCTCGATCCACGATTTGACCCGGTTCACGCCATTTTGGAGTCTCTTTCATAGGAGAAAAAAAGGAGAAAGCTTTCACAGACCTCCCTGTCACCATTTTTGAAGTTTCTAAGTTCCTATTGATACTAGCTGAAATTCTTCCCGAATTTGTATTGGTTCAATACCAAAAAACGAAGCTTTCAAGAGTTCAGCTCTTTTTCTCAAAAGTTTCTACAACGTGTCAGCTTTCAAAATCACTTATCTCTTCATTATTTTATTTCTTTCAATATTTTTCCAGAATCTACACAAAATCAGAAATGTTCTAATAAGCTAAAAAGCCAAGAAATGCTTTTAAAGCTTGCATCATTGAAAATTACCCTATTTTATTCTTTTCTCAATAGAGCGGTGCTTGTGTTTGATTTTTTAAGCCAAACCTCGACGAAAGCCTGAAATGAGCGAGCAGAGGAGGGTCAATTGAGAGAATTAAGTGGGAAAAGACTGACCCGTGAACCCGTTCCGTTCTTCTCATTTTAGAGGTCTGAAAGCCCGTTTTTCTTTCCCTTCAATGGATTGACTCTTTCCTTTAATCTTCAACTTCTTTTCCTTTCTATCCATTGAAAACTGATTGTCCGTCCGGATTTCTCTCCTATCAGAAAGTGATCGAGAAAAATTTGGTTATTGATTTTATGAAAACTTTTGAGCTTAGCCTTTTTATCTTTGAATTTTTGAATTCTAAATTTCCATTCTAGAGTCACATCAACGATGCGCTGGCTTCTGCTAGTGCTTCTTTCACTTTTTACTCCAACTAGCGCTCAATTTTGGGATTTTGGCAGTAACAACAATGAAGATGATTCTTATGCGGATCAATTTGGATTCAAAGAATCAATCAACCAATGGTCAGATGTATTGAAAAAGATGGCACACAAGAATATCTTTGGAGCGTGAGTTTAAAGAAAAACATAATCCAAACATTATTTATCCATTATGTGACTGATAGATTGTATACGAGTGAAATCTCAGCCCAACCCCGCCACCATCAGAGTTTCAACGAGTCGCCCCTCCACCCGATGTTGACAAAATCGATCCAAAAATGATTCAATCACAAAAACATGACATTATCAATGCAAAACTTTTGGATTTAATCTTGCCAAGGTTTATTTTATAAGCAAAAGAAGATAATGGCAAGTTTTTAGGTTTAAAGGAGAGGCTCCACTTCTTCTCCGTCCCAGCACTACAGCCACCGAGCCACCGAAAAAGGAGATTGTGACTAAGCCAAATGTAAGCCAAATTATCTATGTTTTGAATAGATTTTTCGATACTTCTTTGTTCTATTCCCGCAAAATTTGCATTTCAAAAGCTTCAAAACAACTGATTCTAGTCGATTGAACTTTTGGATATTTACAAATTTTAATAATGCTAATTTTGCGCGGTATAATAGGATTAATGCAGGGGCACAAATACTTGCGGAGTGTAAAAGGATTGTACCGATTTTTCAGCTTCATAAGCCTACAAAGAAGCTGCCAACAACTACAGCAGCAGCTGAAGATGAAGATGAGGATGAAGATGACGAGGATATTGATGATGAGGATGATGAGAAGGAGACTTCGACAGATGATGACGATAACGACGAAGATGATGAGGTATTTAAGATCTGAACAACATTAGCTTATATGAGACTTCTGGCTACAAAATCTACTTCTTGACTGTAAACCCTTGTGTTCGTTGATTCATCAATTTTAGGAGGAGATTGAGGAGAAGCCTAAAAAGACCACCAAAAAGGCTAAACTTACGACAAAAGCAAAGGAAACGACAACTGTGACCACTACAACACCATCGACAACTGCCTCTACTCCCACTACAACACCATCGACAACTGCCTCTATTCCCACTTCAACAACCACAACTGAATCACCGACTACTACAACCGAGTCAACCACATCAACTACAACCACCAACGCTCCGTCAACAACTACCACTGTAACTTTTGAAACCACCAAGAAAATTGTTGAAATTATTGAGCAAACCTTAAGTACTGTAGGGAAAGTTGAGGAGACAACAAAAATGACTAGTGCTTCCACAACGGTTTCTACAACGCCTAAATCAACTACACCGAAAACAACCACTTCTTCTAAACCAACCACAAAGAAATTAAACATCGTTTTTCACACAGCCGCCAAAGAGAAATTCGAAAATGCGCAGAAAAAAGTCGTCAAGCGCAATGATTCACTCAAAAATTCCACAAATCCGGTCTTCGATAGCCAACTTGAAGCAAAAGTCCGGAAAATGATGAAAGAGATTTTTGAGAAAGAGTTCAAGAAGAAAATTGATAACTCGTCTTTGGAGTTGAGACATGAATTGCAGAAACATAAGGATGAGTTGCTTAAAACTGCCACCGAACATTTGTCGATATTGAACGGGAATTCGATCATTGCTGATTTGGCAAATAAGTGGACGGATAAGATGGGATCGACAACAAAAGAACCAGTAAAAGAAGGGAAAATTGAAAAACAGATTACAACGGAAAAAACGGAAACTAAAGCAGTGACTCTATCGACTACAAAGACTACAATAAAACCCAAATCTACTACAGCAAAAACGACAACAACAGCTGAGCTTACTAAAGAAGTTAAAGTGACAGAGCCTTCTACCACACCAGCTCCAACTACAACAACGAAAAAGCAAGAACCAACCACCACAGAATCTACAACTACTACAACTACAGCAAAACCTAAACTTACAACAAAAACAACAACAAAAACAACAACAAAAACAACAAAAAAAGCAACACCTAAACCGAAAACGGATGAAGAATCTGGATTGACGGTTGTTCAGGCCGAAGATGAGCCTGATACGGAGCTGGATGAAAAGGATAAACAAAAATTAGCGAAAGAAGTAGAAAAGGAGAAAGAAAAAGTGGTAAAGCTTGCGGAAAGTGAAGAAGTTGAGCCAACGACTGTGAAAGCAAAGAAAACAAAGAAAGTGAAACGGCATAAGAAAAGGAGAGTGACCACAACAACACCTGAACCGGACGAGGAAGATGAGGAAGATGATGATGATGATGATGAAAAACTTGCTGAGGCTGATATTGATCAAATTGAAGAAGAACTGAGAGCTGAGAAGTCTAAAATGAAAATAATCAGGGCAAAAGATGATGATGAAGTGAAAGATGATGATGAAGTGAAAGCCGATGAAAAAAGAAAGAAAGAAACGCCGATTGATCGAAGTGCGATGAAAGTGATCAAAGCGGTCGATTTGATGAGCGGGGTAGGGAGAGTGTGGGATTTTGTTGGGAAACGTTTATTTTTTTGAGGGAAAAGGTTTTGGGTTTGGTGTTGCAGTGCCTAATTTTAACAAGAAATCAAGAAATCTGTTAATTTTAAAAAAATCTTTAGGAAACGAAGGACGATATCGTAAAACCGAAGCGAAAGGAGGCTGAACCAGAATCGGAAGAGGAAAACGACGAGGTAAAGACTTTTAATGAGCATCTTGACATTTGATTCTAGCTTGACTTTATTTCAATTTTTCGCCAAACATTGAATATATTAGACATTGGCGCTACAAACTACAAGGCCAGACTACAAATCCTTATAGAAATGCGTAGAATAGATATTTTTGAAAACTTTTTTTACCAAAAAATTAAGCAAACTCTACGCTTTCGAATGACACCAAAATCAAGTCAATTCATCATTCTTACTCCAAGAATGAGCCATTTATAGCTGTTTGTAGTCTCGTCCCATGGGATGAGACTATAAGCCTGAAAAAATGTTAGATCTCAGCGCCTAAAATATGATTTGGCCTGATTTTGGTGTCATTCGAAAGCCTAAAGTTGGCCTAATTTTTTGGTCAAAAAAGTTTTCGAAAATATCTATTCTACGCGTTTCTACAAGAGTTTGTAGCCTGGCCTTGTAGTTTGTAGCGCCAATGTCTAATATATTCCATGTTTGGCGAAAAATCAAAGTTTTTCAAATGTCAAGGTGATCATTAAAATTTTTACCTTATCTTATTTCAGGAAGAAGTCGAAGGAAGTGCTGATGAGGATCTCCCGATCGAAAAAACGATCACAGCCGAGAATGATGGTGATGAGGATATGGATGAGACGCCGTTAACTGGAGAAAATGAGGTGAGCAGCGTTTTTGTTTTTGTTTTGTAAAATCTTAAGTTTTTGTAGGTTACTGATATTGTTGTTTTTAGGAACAAGGCTCGGGAATCCCTGAGGCGGAAGAGGAAGACGCCAACGCTGAAGTCAAGGAAGATAAAAATTGTGGGTCCAGTTCAATCGATTTTTAGTTCAAAATAAACAATTGACTCTCTAGTTATCATCAAATTTAACAAATATTTACATTTTAAGATGAAAAACTACACGATGCTGTCACTGAGGCTGTACCCGAAGACGATCCAACAACTACAACAGCAAAACCAGTCAACCAAACTGGACAGAATATTTTCAATCTACAGGTTTTGAAAAAATGATGGCCTAACCTATGTTTTTCTAGGCAAACGCAAATTCTGATGCCAATCCGAATGTGGCCAATGTGATCACTCCTGTGGCTGGAATAATTGATGGGATTGCTCCTATTCTCTTCCCATTCTTGCAGAGTCGAGGATTCTCAGCTAGAGTGAGTCTCACAATGTTTCTTACAATAGTTTTGCGAAAATCCTTTCCAACTAAGCTTGCAGCCCTCGTAGCTACTATTCTTATTCAAAATCTTAGGCTGCTGCCCAAGGTGCCCCACTTTTTCAGCCTGCTCGTAATGAGAATAACAGAGGTAAACACAAATCTTATATATTCGAATATTAAAATTTCTAGATTTGCTCGAGAATAGTGATGCCGAAACTTCATTGGTTGGATTGAGCAGCCAGCTGGCTCGTGAAATTTTACAGCCAGGATCATTAAGGAAAGAACGGGAAGAAATGGAGACTTTGCTGAGGAAAAAAGCCGAAGAAGCAAAGGTAGAAAATAAGCGAATTCAATACCAATTATCTTTAGGCAAAGCTAGCTGAACGAGAAAGAGAAAGACTCGATTTTGAAGCCAAGCAAGAGGCGATGAAGAGACAATTGCTAGAACAAGTAAGTTGATATCGAAATTTTCTTTAGTTAAACAAAATGAATGTTCACGTATAAATCTTATAAATGTTTCACTCATTTAGGAACGACGAATGCGCTCCTCTATGCAAAACAATCCGATGGTTCAACAAGCCTTTGCAGCGCCTAGTATGAATATGGAGCAGGTGCTTTATGCTACAAAATATTATCGGTTAATCACAAAATAATCTTTCTACCGCTCCTTCTCTTCTTCTTTTGCGCTAGACGAATAAGCGTCTGTAGTTCAGTGGTAGGTGGGCGAGCTGTAGCTGCGTGGGCCCAGAAAGGTCGAGGGTTCAATTCCACTCGGCCCCTCTTTCTTTGCCAAATTCAATTTTGAAAATGAAAAATGAAAAACCAAAATGGGTGATGAGGCGAGGAAGTAAGGAGTTTCCTCAATTGAAAACTTTGCTTCGCATTGAAACTATCCATTGCTTTTTGTTAGATAAAGCCTAGATAAAAATATTTTTATGCTCCTACCATGGCTCTCATTGTCACTTAATATAATAACAACAAAAACTGATTTTCGAAACAAGACCTAAAACTTCATATTTTCTCAAAATTTCAACTTTTTTTAGGTGTTTGAGGAAGCGGCAGCCGAAACCTTCAAACAAGAAGCCGATCCTCCGCAGTCTCCATCAGTTTACTCGATTACCGCACCACCGGGTATTCAGGGCTTCCGAACTCCACCCCCTCCACCACTTGGATATCGACCAAAGGTAAAAATGGGTAATCTTTTAAATCGAAAACTATGTAGGGATACGATGGCCCTCTTCCCCCATTCCCCGCTTTCACCGCTCAAAATGAAAACAAAGAAGTCGAAGAAGTAATCGGTGGAACAACCAAAGAAACACCTTTCCAACAGTTCCCGGTTTTGTAAATCATGTTTTCCCTAATGAAAGTCAAAATTTCAGACCCCAAATCCTTCTAGAGGCAACGCCAGATCGTTGTCCAAAGAGAAGTTAAGCTTCTTGCAACAAATGAAAGCAAATCGACAAAGTGAGTCAACGCGCGAAAGCACTAACCTTTTCGAGTGTCATTTTAACCTCTTTTTAACCCATTTATAGATTTAATAACCGATAAAAGTGAAGGATTTGGGTCCGAAAATGATATTGAATGGGAAAATGATGGGAGTCAAGCTGTCGGAAGTGCTTTTGTTGGGGATTCAGGTAGAGGAAAGAAGATTCAAAAAACGATGCTTCTCTTTTGTTCGACAGCTTGCCGTCAAATCAGCTAGATAGCACAATCTGCACGCAGCACTGTTTAATGCTAACGAAACTAACTTTTGTTATAACATTTTCAGGTATACTGGTAAAGGCTTGGTAGTAGATCTTACAGTATCTTTAATCACACCATGTCCCTGTAGCTTTCAACAATATTGTTTCAGGATTATTGACGAAAAACTCTGGTGCACCACCACCGGGAGCCGACTTCGGCAACTCATTTGGCTTTTCAGGCGGTGATGCTGGTACTGCCAAGAAAAATCCGATGAAGCCAGGGAAAAAGGTACCAGTTATCATTTGACACTCAATTTACATTTAAAAGTGATGAACAATCATAACCTTTCAGACTCCCTTTGCTCCAGTGCCTCCAATGCCAAGCGGTACAATCAGTTTCGGTGGCGGGAAAAGGCCAACTGTTTCCTTTGATGAAGTCGAGAAACAAACCAATAAAGGAGGAATGGATTTCTTTGGTCGATAGACACAAAAACCTCCCTCAATTCTCACCTCATTCAAAACCTCTCAGTTAAACATTCCAATTTGTTTTCCCTGCCTATGACTGGTGATTCAAAGTGCACTTCTAAAAATTTTCCGATGCTGGTCATTTATTGTTGTTGTACAGTGGGTTATGCCACACATAATAAATTGTTCAAATTTTATTGCGCCAAAAACTTTTATTATCGAAAGTTCTCTGAATCTTTTTCACTTCAAAGAGGGAGAAAATAGCAATCAAGTATAAATGAGAGACTAAAGGGAGTTTGATTTGTTCTTTTCGTTGCTTCAATAAGTTTTCTTCTTGAAGAAGTTCACAAAACCACGGCGACCAGCGAGTTTATCGTATTCTTTGCGCAAATGGAGCTTCAGCTTCAAAAAGTTTGGCCTGAACAACTCAATGTAAAAAAGATCTGGCAATTTAGACTTGAGTATCTAAAATTTCACCTTTTCATTGGATCATTGCTTTGGCATAGCAGAATCAAATTGCTCACTCCATCAGGTGTATCGCGAGGCGGTTGAAGATACATTCCTCCTAGAACTCCTTGAGCAACCTAAAACATAAATAATCGGATCGCTGAGATAGCTTTTAAAACTTATACCGTTGAGGAAACACATGGTATCGTTGTTAAAAACAGCCAAAGTTGGACAACAATGAAATGCATACCTGTTTTGAATCAAGATCAGAATATGGCGTACGTCCCAGTGCGAACACCTCCCACATCATCACACCGAATGAGTAGACATCAGTTTTGTTGGAAAAAACCCATGAAGAAAACGTTTCGGGTGCCAGCCACCTAAAACTAACATCAGGGAAATAATAAAAAAGCATAACCTGATAGGAAGAATCTCGGTTGTGAGGTCAATCTTACGCAACTCATGTGAAAACAAAGACAATCCAAAATCCGAGACTTTGACTCTAAAAAAAGGCTTAACTTTACTTTAAAATCAAACAATCAACCTTCCACTGCCAATGAGACAATTTCTAGCAGCTATATCCCGATGAATGATCCGATTCTTCTCCAAGTAGCGAAAGCCTTGAGCTGCTTGAACACAAAACCTAGCGCCAAAACAAGATTGACTTTTTAAAAATCCAAACGTACAGCGTCTTTTGCATATTGTTATAAGTAGAGCCAAATTTGCGCAGAGCGTCCTAAATTCACAACAATTAAAATCTTCTCCTGATTAAAATTTTTCATATAAAATAAAACTAATCGCTTATTCAAGTAAAAACTACCAAAAGTGATCCGCCATCAGCCCATTCAAGTACCATCAAAAACGGCGTTTTTTCAACCATTACACCACGAAATTTAACGATGTTCCTAAAGAAAGTTTGTAATAAGACAGTTGCTTAAATGATAATGTACTCGTGATGAAGTCGCCTACACAAACGAGCTTCAGATACAAATTGCTCTTTCTGTTCAGCAAGAACGGTGACTTAAAAAAACCAATTTAAAAACAGTAAATCATGTAAACCATTCTTGAGTCGTTTTACGGCAACAGGCAACGATCGATCAGTATCAAGTTGAAGTGTTCCCAAAAATACTTCTCCAAAAGCACCTTCACCCACCTAAAGAAAAAGGATGAATCAGATTAAACACAAAATTACTTTCTTGCCGAGTTGAACTTGGTTGCTGCGTAACTCCCAAGCTTGTCGAGGAATGGAATGGCGAAGGATTGATCTAAAATATAAAAATCTTTGAAGACTAACTAAACCAAAAGCTTATATTACACTCACCGTTGATCATTTTCTAAAATCGGTTGACCATCATTGCGTTTACCACTCAAGTAAACTCCCAAGTCAGTGATCGCCAGGCTATCGGTGACCTAACAAAGAAAAATAATATCGTAAATAAATTTAAACTTACCATCCATTTATCCTCCACTTTTGGTACGATGAGATGCCAAAATTTTGGTGGCGTTTGTTCGGCTCTAATCGACAAAATCGTGACAACCTAAACTATAACTATTCAGCACAATATTTCAAGTCCCAATAAGCGCTTTATTACACATAAAAGTTTAACACACCTCATCATTTTGTTCCTTTTTGCGCACAAGGTAGTCTCCAGTCTAAAAGCATAAGTCATGATCCTTTTTAAACACTAATCATAAGAAAAGGTAACTATTTCACCACGAAATTCCAACCTGCATAAGGATTTCTTCAGCCTCCCATCGTGGCAGAAATCCGTGGAAGCAATCCAGGTTTCGCAAATCAGCATCTGGATCTCGATCAGCTAAAAAAAATCAACAAATTTAAAAAAACCAAATCAAAATACTCACTATTGTACTCGTTTTGCTGAATGACAGAAGCCTCGTTCGATGACTGATAGGAGCATTCTGAGAGGTCATCACGATCACTAAAATAAAAACAATGCTCCATAGAAGGCAATCCTAGTCACAGAATCAAATCCAATGTTATCTTAATGCTAAAGCTAACCTCTCATTCTCTTCTTCCTTTTCGTCGGCTGGGGTGAGTCCTGTCGCCTTCTTTTTGACGCTTTTCGGCGAGATCCAGCCCATCTTGAAGGGGTGATGGAGAAACAAATGAAACATTTACTGAAAATTAATGAAAGTTTTGAGTAAATGCTAATAACAAGATTGAAATTTGAAAAATGAAAGAGAAAGAAAATAAAACCTTTTTTCGAAGGCTGAATATCTTTCTGCGGCGAGGAAGTCAACAAGTATGCAAATTTGAAATCACTTTCTAATTGAGGGAAAGTTTTATCGAAACTTTTGACCATCGATAACAGTTTAACTGCAAAACTTGTCCGTTTAATGGCTTGTAACAAACTAGATAGGTGGTCCTCGACCAGTTATTGGGTTATCCACAGCTCAACATTCGCTTTCTGTCTAAGAGTGATGACTCCTACAATAATTTTTGGTGCTAATCTAGCTCTTTCTTTGATCCATTTTATCAACAAAACAATAGATGAGCAATCATAGACTTATTGGCGAGTTTGAAAGACTTGAGCCGAGGACTCATTGAATCAACCCCCGCATAACGTGAGCCTTTCTCTCACTTTTTTCCCTTGCGTCATTCCCCATTCGCTCAATGATTGACCTTCACTTATCTCCTTGAAAAAAGAGTTTTCTGTATATAAGAGCCAATTTAGTTACGTGAAAACAGATTCATTTTTAAATCTTGTTCAACATGAAGTATTATATCTTGGCTTTACTCGCTTTCCTTGCCGTTGCCTATGCGTAAGTCTTTGTGATTAAAAAGTATCTAACTATGTATCTAACTTGAAACTTATCTAAAAAGAAAAGTTATGTGAGATTTTAGGGCTCCACAATGGGGAAACCAAGGCTGGGGTAACAATGGAGGATTCCCCGGAAGAGGCGTGAGTATTTAAGTTTTGTAATGATTCGATATAACAAAACTCATAGTAAAAGGGATCTTTAGGGTGGCCAGCAAGGTTGGGGAGGACAAGGCGGATGGAACGGAGGTGGACAAGGAGGATGGAACGGAGGTGGACGAGGAGGAGGATGGAACAATGGAGGTGGACGAGGAGGAGGATGGAACAATGGAGGTGGATGGAATAACGGTGGAGGACGAGGTGGATGGGGTGGAGGACGGGGAAGCCATGAAAGACGGGGATCATGGGGAGTGAGTTGTTTAAAACATTTTTGACAATTTATAAAGCTCAAACTCAAATACAGAACCATTCAAAACAATTTTCAGAAATAAATCCCTCGACTTCTCCAAGCATCTCGACTTTCAACTGCTCACTCAGGCCAAAACGGGATCTTTTTTGTGTATACTTTTAATAAACTTTTACAAAATACCTGTTCAAAATGCATAAAAATAGTGATACCACTTGACTATCACAAAAAGTTGTTTACCAGTCTTCAGTTTTTTTTTCTTTTATCTGGTTCCACATAGCGATAGATTTGCCCATCCTTTAACCAAAAACTTTTTTGTATAGAAAAATTGAACTGATAACAAATCTCGAAATCAAAATTCCACAGTATTCATCGTCTTTCAATGTGGTTTTCTGTTTTTAAAACTTTTAGTAAGACAAAACATAAGCTGTGTAAAGATGATCTGTAAAGATGACAGAGCTGTGCCTTGAAAAGCTGAACAAAACGGTTTACTGGCAGAAATGAGCATTTGAACTGTGTGAATAAATGGAAAGAATAAATGGAAAGAATTCTAGAGGATCACCATACAAAAAACTTGATCAACGATACAACATTTGCAATGATTGATAATGGGTCAATTACAACAAAAGAATGTATTTGTTGATTTTGGGGGGAAAGTCCTAAAGGAAATTCTGACTGAATTCAAGCAGCTTTGGGACCTTGATTTCCAGCCGGTTTGGGAGCATCAGCCTTTGGAGCAGCTGGTTTGGGCACGGCGCTTGAGGGGCTTGGTGGTTTAGGCACATCTGATGGTCCCTGAAATGAAAACTTTATCTTAAGCTTAAAGCATTGACTCGCTTTTGTTTGACTTTCAACTAACCGGTAATCCATGATGTCTATGATGTTTGTGGTGTTTGTGATGATGGCCTCCTGGCAAGCCGGGCACGCTTGGCACTCCTGGAACACTTGGTGCACCTGGGACGCCTGAAACTAGAGTATAACGCGTTTTCTAAAATGCACATATTTGAGAAAACTACCGTAGTCAAACTGCTAGTTTACATCCAATCAGCTTAATTTTGGTATCGTTCGATGAGGAATCACAAGACTCAGTCAATGATATAAAAATTGGGCTGATCTGATGAAAACTAACGGTGTAACAAAAGTACTTTTCTCAAATAGATGCATTTTAGAAAACGTGTTACTTGAGAGGAACACAATACCTGGAACACTGGGTGCACCGGGCACACCAGGCACACCGGGCAGGCCGCCTGTTCCGGAAACTTCTTCACTTGAGCTACTGCTGCTACTGCTGCTGCTCGAGCTACTGCTACTGCTGCTTCTCTTGTGTCTTGGGGCTCTGAAACTCTTCAATCTCATTGCTAGCTCTCTAATCATATAAATTTACGACTCTGAGTAACTTTGCACAAAAGATCGGATTTGATTATCCATTTAGATTCCTCAAATTCAACTAGAAGCATTACCAAGCTGGCTTAATTGGCCAAAATTACCTCCCAATCTACCGAAACTTACCCCAAAACCGTTACAGTAAGAGCAACCAGGAACAAAATATACAATTTCATCTCACTATTGGCTCAGAGGAAATAATAATGTTCCAACTCTCAAACCAACTTTCATATCCGTTTCAATGGAACGCCCCGTGATCGCTTTTTTTGCTTCAAGCCATGAAATTTTTTCGAAATTCTCGCTGCTTGGTGAAAAATTATTAATATCAATGTTCAAGGTCTTGTTATTGATTGGCTTTATAAGCTGTACTAATGCAGTAAACAAAAGTTTATTACAAAGAAATGTTTTAGAAATCATGAGATACGAGGAGAAAGATACGAGGTCACCGTCGGCCGTTCTGAAATCAAAACAGTTGTTTACATTTGTACCCTAATTTATTGTGCAATCGTTTTGTTGATTATTAAGAATTAAGCACTAACCTGTTGTCCAAAACCATTTTGGCCCCATTGACCGTTTTGTCCCTGTCCTTGTCCTTGTCCAAATCCACCTTGTCCATTTTGTCCTTGTCCAAATCCACCTTGTCCATTTTGTCCTTGTCCAAAACCACCTTGTCCATTTTGTCCTTGTCCAAATCCACCCTGTCCATTTTGTCCTTGTCCAAATCCACCCTGTCCATTTTGTCCTTGTCCAAATCCACCCTGTCCATTTTGTCCTTGTCCAAATCCACCCTGTCCATTTTGTCCTTGTCCAAATCCACCTTGTCCATTTCCTTGATTTCCAAAAGGGTTTTGCCCATTTCTTTGCCCAGTTCCATTTTGTCCATTTTGTCCGTTTCCACGATCCCCTGGCCAGTTGTTTCCATTGTTGGACTTAAAATTCTTGTTTATTGTTTTATAAGTTGTCCTACCTGCTGCCCACCGTTCCCATTCCAGTTTTCTCTATTTCTTCCGTGACCTCTGTGATGATGTCCATGGTGTTTCTTGTGATGTCGACGATGTTCTCCACTTCCACTGCTACTACCACTTCTACGCTCTCTTGGAGCACTAAAATACAGCACCTAATCTCAAAACAGAATGAAAATAACTAACAACATAATAAGTATCATGCAAAATAATATCCAAACTAGAAGCTAGAATAATACCAGTTAACCCACCACAAATAGTAACAGAATCTGCAATTTCATTCTTTGCTTGTAAATAAAATAAAACCTTGTATAAAAGACAATAGTAAAAGTAAGCTATTGGGTTGATGAATTGAAAACTTCGGGACTTTGAACTAAAATTTATCCAACATAAAACATTCATTCCAAATAATTTCCATTATTCTTGAGTACTTCTGCCCATTTTACAGGCAATTTGGGGATTCCTCTTTCGTAGTAGGATTTTGGTTTGTGTGTGAGACAAGTGTGAGGCTCAAAAATGGAGGACTGGAGATTTCCTAGTTTGAGCACTTTCTTCAAAAGAAACCCATTTTGGTATCAATAGAAAAGTTGTAGAGAATCAAAAATTAGGCTTATAGCCAAATTTCCAAAAAGATACACTTAGTAGTTTCGCTTAAAATGCAAGTTTTGTGAAAATTCGCAAATTTCGCATTTCTTGAAATCCAGTTTTTGAATCGTTCTGAAAATTTGGATATAAGCTTGATTTTTGATTCTCTACAACTTTTCCATTGACACCAAAATGGGTTTCTTTTGAAGAAAGTGCTCAAACTGTCACATATGACAATAGCCCGCAGTTTTCAATTCACCAACCCAATAACTAGCTAGACAAAACCTAGATTTAAAATTGTTAGCAAAAACTTACGCAAAAGCTAGAACGGCAAAAACGAATAGCAAGAGAATTAGCAGTTTCATTGCAGAATGTTCAAATAATCGGATCGTTAGATATCTCTTTACAAGTAGATCTTATATCCAACCTGTCTGGGTAGTTTCTGCTGCAACATGACCTCCAAGCCACTTAATTTTGATCAATCGAGAAACTGCGAAACGATTTTCTTGCCGATGGATTTCGCCAAATTCGCTAAAATCGATGATCGATAACAATTACTCATCTCACCCACGCATTGAGTGAGATTACTCATTGTTGCAAGAAACATATCAAGAAGTGTGCTCAACTTGAGACAAGCTAATCAATAGCATGATTTCATTAAGTTTGTAGAGCAGGCAAAAGACAGGCCACCCAAAAACCCTCACAACTTTTTCATTTTACTCTTGAGTTCAAGAGTAAAATGAAAAATTGTACCCTCAAAATCGTCGAATCCTCAAAATTGTTATTCCCAGGTTCAACTTACACTTGATAAACTTTCGATGATATCGTTGAAAAACGGAAAAATATTGCGAGAGATACAATTTTTCACTTCCTTTTTGCTCTTCTCTTAAAAGATAAATGATAAATACGTCAATTCGGCGAAAATTTTATCTCAACCGGCAGCCGATAAAAATGAATCGGATCAAAATTGATCACACCGATTGACCTTCATTTTTTCTTCATCTTTCACTATTCGCCGTTGTGTGACTGCGAGATTTTATTTTGTTCTAGTAATCGCTGAAAAAATGGTTCTACGATTGGTGGTACCAGTTCTGATTTTGTCTGTAGTTAGGTATGTTTTAAAGTTGCTTTTCTATTAAAGCTAGCTTTCAGTGCTCAATGGTGGAATAGTGGTTGGGGCGGCGGTGGCTGGGGAGGTCGATGGGGTGGCCATCACCATCATGGTACTGTAAAGATCATGTAATTTGTCTCATAAATGAGTTTCCAGGATGGAATGGTGGTCAAAATAACGGGGGACAAGGCCAGCAACAAGGCGGTTTTGGAGGCCGAGGGCAAGGACAGGGTGGCTTCGGAGGTCAACAACAAGGTGGCCAAGGAGGCCAAGGAGGCTTCGGTGGACAGGGACAGAGTGGCTTTGGTGGACAGCAGCAAGGAGGATTCGGAGGACAACAAGGAGGCTTTGGGCAACAAGGACAAGGTGGATTTGGTGGTCAACAACAGGGTGGCTTTGGTGGGCAAGGAGGATTTGGGCAGCAAGGACAAGGTGGATTCGGAGGACAGCAACAAGGAGGTTTTGGTGGTCAGGGACAGACTGGATTCGGAGGACAGGTAATTTGCAAAGCTCTCTTATCAAATAAAACTTCAGAAATAAAGCCTTTTAATTCCAGAGTCAATTGGGCGGTCAACAACAGGGCGGATTTGGTGGTCGAGGTGGTCAAGGTGGGCAAGGCCAATTTGGAGGCCAGGCTGGAGGACAATTTGGTGGACAACAAGGAGGAATGGGTGCACAAACTGGTGCTTCATGGGGCCAAGGTCAATAAATCAAGTAAGTCTATTTCTAGACAATCTTTTGATTTTAAACTTTAATCGTAAACTTCGTAAACAATTTAGACAATCATCTCATCCCCTCCATCTTTCTCTGACTTAACTTTGACAACACTTTGTTTCAATTTGGCAATGAGGCTTTAATAAACTTTGAAAATACTTTTAAACATTCCATTTTAATCGCACTGATATAAAAGAGAATCAGAAAACATTTGAAAAATTTCTTTTCTCGTTGGTTGAAAATGGACATCACTCTGCGAATCGACGGAGGGAATGAAAGGGAAAAGTGAAAGTGTAAAAGAAAAAGCTGTTAGAAAAAAAGAGAAAAGACTCAAAAAGAGAAATGGGGAATGGGGGAGGCCTCGGCGGGTCCCATGGGCCTCACCCGATGGGAGAAAGGAGAGAAAAGAAGTGAGTGCGCGGGCCCTTCTCCCTATCGACCACTGCTCTTTCTTCTTTTCCCATTTCTCCATCCCTTCAACCAAACCCCAGCCATTTACGTTAAATTCAACCCCTTCAAACTTTTTCGAATTTTGAGATTTTGCAGAAACTTATTGAACAGAACGGCCCAGCTGTTCAGTGACAAAATCACTGTTTCTCTTATTACGTTAACGACAACATTATTTCTTCAATTTTCCTGTTAAACTAGAATAAATTCAGCGTCAGATTTATTGTGTTAATCCTTAGCTTTCTTTTGCAAATTCTCCTTACCTTAAGTCTGTCCAAAAGTGAATTCAAAGTGAATTCAAAGTGGTACTTCAATCGAAACATTTCAAATTTTCAAAATTTCATTTACCCTTATCACTTGAAACCCTGAAAATTCCTTTATTCGCAAAAATTTTAGAATCATTCTCTTAGCGCATAGCTTTACTGACTGGATTTTCTTCAATGGATAATATCAAAGCCTACGGGGCGGGCTTGGCCGTGCAAGGCTTTGATCCAAATACATTCTTCAAGAAACCGGCAGTTCTATGTAAATGTGCAGCATTCGTAAGTTTCTCTTTTTCAAAACCACTACACCAAATTCATTCTGACCTTTTCGCGAATCGATTTCTCAAAAAGGCCAAACGTCTTCTCTTTTCAGCTTTTTGGCGCTGGGTTGTGGTATTGTGTTTCGAAGGGCGGATGGCACAAGTCTCAAGCATTCATTCATCCAGTTAGTTTCCTTTTCTCTCATCCACCCACTCGAAAATAATAATAAACTTCAGAAAAGCTTGATTTTTTTCTTAAAATTTCAATTTTAGATTTGTCTCTACAATTCCTCTGCTCCGACATGTTCTTTTGGAAGTGCCTTTGGATTTTTCTCAATGGCTGCCGCGTTAGCCTTACTTATTCGTGAGTTTAATAACCTTTTAATTATTTATTGTTTGGTTACTGACAAATTCGAATTATCCATTGTTTAGTTGATGCCAAGTTTGAACAAATTTCCTCAATTCCTTCAAGGAAACGAGCGGTGACTGCTGATTTAGCTGTTTCTGGTAGTAAACTCCAAAACTCATTTAAAAGACAATTTTAGCTGCTTTCTCTGGAATCTTTCTGATATCTTTTTTCACATTATGGATGAGGTATTCCGCGTTTGAGCTAAATGAAGAATACAGCGGTCGATTGGCAAAATTGGCCATCTTGGATTGTCTTCTCTCAGCTGCTGCTTGGGTAAATTTTAAAGTTTTAAACCTTATTCATTTGAAGTTTTTATTTGAGAGAGATACAGATATATTAACATATATTATTAAATAAAATGGAATGTTTTTAAGGGGGGAGCGGCTCTTTTCGCTTTCCGACGGCAACAAGAAGGAGCAACAACGGGAATAATGCAACAAGATGGATTCGGTGATCAATTCAATGCAATGCCAGAAGATGTTGCTCAAGGATATGGATATGGAGGAGACTCAACTGGTGAGTAGAATTAGAATGTTTATGTTGGTGTTGTATTGTTGGATACAAAAACTTCTTTCTTTCTTCATCTTAATCTTTATCTTCATTAACCACAGTATAAAGGGATCTAGAAATGATAAAAACTCTGAACTTTGTTTCAGGCATTGGCTCTGTTGGTCCTGACTCGTATCAGAATGGCGGCGGTGTGCCACAGCAATCACAAATGGGATCCATCCCACCTTCCAATCCTTTCCACAGCCAAGAGGGATATGGATATTGAACAAAAGTGATTACATAGAATCCTTTCATAGTTAACTTTAGTAACTTATTTCTGCTTATTTAGCTTGATGATCTGTCAAAAATTTTCGTCAAATACTCTGTCAATTATTTTGTTGATACGGTTTTGTCTTCAAAAATCTAGATTAGTACTCATGTAGAAAAACAGAAATGGGTAGTCACTGCCAAATAAGTTCAGCAATTGAATTCTGGCTAATCTAGAGCTTTTTCTTACTGTAATTTGTGCAATAAGATGTTAATTTATTCGATAAATTTATTTATTTTATAAAAATTTCTTTATGGGATGAATTTTCGGTTATTTTTGTTTGGGATATTGGTTTTTTGGGAGTTTTCTTCGTCGCTACTCTCCTCCAAATCGAATTTCCCGTCACAATTTGTAATGATCCCGCTTTCGACAGCCTCTTTTCGCAAAAAATTCTCTCTAAAACATTATTGTCCCTTCTAAAAATTGGATAAGAAGTAAATTTGATGAAAGCTAAAGTCTTTCTTAGAAGCTTTATTTAAATTATTGGGTTGGTGAATTGAAAACTGCGGGCTATTGTCATATGTGACAGTTTGGGCACTTTCTTCAAAAGAAACCCATTTTGGTGTCAATGGAAAAGTTGTAGAGAATCAAAAATCAAGCTTATATCCAAATTTTCAGAACGATTCAAAAACTGGTTTTCAAGAAATGCGAAATTTACGAATTTTCACAAAACTTGCATTTTAAGCGAAACTACTAAGTGTATCTTTTTGGAAATTTGGCTATAAGCCTAATTTTTGATTCTCTACAACTTTTCTATTGACACCAAAATGGGTTTCTTTTGAAGAAAGTGCTCAAACTGGGACATCTCCAGTCTCCACCTCCAGCCCCATTTTTGAGTCTCACACTTGTCTCACACACAAACCAAAATCCTACTACGAAAGAGGAATCCGCAAATTGCCTGTAAAATGGGCAGAAGTCGTCAATAATAATGGAAATTATTTGGAATGAATTGATGGTTTGATGTTGAATAAATTTTAGTTCAAAGTCCCGAAGTTTTCAATTCACCAACCCAATAATGAGTATTAATAGCTAAAACATAAATTTTCTGTTTTCAATGATTGTTTCTCTATTCGAAATGGTGTACTTTGTGCTTAAAGCTGAAACACACCCTTTCTAGTGTTCTAGTGATTTTCTAGTTTTAAGTTTTCTAAATTCTGTAACGCATCTTCCAGATTTCAGTATGCTAGAAAAGCTATGTTTCTAAATTTGGCCAATCCTCGAAAGAGGAATCCGTAAATTGCCTGTAAAATGGGCAGAAGTCCTCAATAATAATGGAAATTATTTGGAATGAATTTATGATTTTATATTGAATAAATTTTAGTTCAAAGTCCGGCAGTTTTCAATTCACCAACCTAATATAATCATTTTATTTATACTTTCTTACTACATTAACTTACTTATGATCTTTCCACATGATATCGATAATCTCTGTTGTCACAATATCGCTTGAATGATTGGAAATAATCTGCAAGAGAATCACGATATCGGCGTTGATTTTTCGCTTGCAGAATTCGATCAAAAGATCGTCGTCTTTCAGGGAAACTTTCATAAATCTAATAGAAATTTTTGAATATTTAAAAGAATATTTCCACTTTCTAATAAACTGCTCTTTCTTTCCTGGAGCTCTTGTTCGAATCGCCATTTGAATGGTGTCAGTAAGGGTAAAGACG
The DNA here is from genome assembly GCA_958450365.1 of Mesorhabditis belari. Lineage (NCBI taxonomy): Eukaryota > Metazoa > Nematoda > Chromadorea > Rhabditida > Rhabditidae > Mesorhabditis > Mesorhabditis belari. Next base: position 1,359,516 of record CAUEEP010000915.1, read on the forward strand.
AAGACGACGATAAACCACCTGAAATTTTGGTCCTAGTTATGCATTGCTAAACACTACTTCTGTTTTGATTACTTACCAGTACAAGAACAGGAAAATCTTCTCATTAAACATATTCAAGACGAGAACACATTGAACAGAGTAGCGTTGAAAATTGCCCAAAACTCTGACCTATTTTTAAAAACTATTGATATTCGGGTTCTTTTCGGAAATCCGGGTCCTTTCATTTTGAAAAACTATCAGATTCAAACTCAAAGCCAATTTCAATTAGCTTGGATTGGTTACCAGATTGACTCATAAGGACGACCGAGATAAGCAAACGACTTTCTCTTAGGCTATATGGAAAACCCGTTGGCCAGACGGCGAGCGCTTTATTTATGGAAGAAACATACTGGAACCATATTGGAACCATATTACAACCATATTGCAACCATATTCATGGAAAGAACATATTGGAACCATATTGGAACCATATTGAACCATATTGGAACCAGGCACAAAGAACAGGGATCTTCTTTTGCTCTGTAAATGATTCTCAAATGAGATTTAGTGCTTAAAAATTGTTTTCAAGGTCGTAGAACCTATTGGCAGAGTTTATTTTAACCATTTGTTCCAAGAAAAGTCACAAGAGAATCAAATTGGCTTTGGGTTTTCTAAAGGATAGTTTTTCACAATGAAAAAGCCCGGATTTCCGAGAAGGATCAATATTCCCACCACCAACCTCAAAATCACACATCGCTATCCTGGGAAAGTTACCTAAAAGTATTGATTTTTGTAAATTTTAATATTTATTGACCAGTGTCCTCCCAATTCGATCCACTTATGATATCATTTAAAATCGTAGCTCCCCATAAATGATTGTGCTGTCCGAGGAATTGATTTTGCATCAAGAATTGGCCAATCAAGTTCAACATATACAAACATTTGATGAATAGATATGAGCTGAAAATGGAATCATTTTGTAAGTAATGGAATTCCTTTTACTTGCTTATAAAACAACCATCAACAAGGCCAAATTTCGCAATTCTTTTCATCATTGTTGGATTGTATTTTCGACGGGCTTGATTCAAACGGACATATTCATCGAAATGCATTTGAATGATTCCGAGTTTTTTCATGCGAGCCGTTTCATCCTGATTTATAAATCTTGAGATTAGAAGTGTTCTAGAAGTTCTTAAACAATCTATAAGATGATCTACAAGTTTAGAAATCTTCTAGAAGTTGTTAAACAATCTATAAGCTGATCTACGAGATTCGAAATCTTCCAGAAGATGTTAAACGATCTACAAGCTGGTCTACAAGTTTAGAAATGTTCTAGAAGATGTTAAACGATCTACAAGATGATCTACGAGATTCGAAATGTTCTAGAAGATATTAAACAACCTACAAGCTGATCTACAAGTTTAGAAATGTTCTAGAAGTTGTTAAACAATCTACAAGATGATCTACAAGATTAGAAATCTTCCAGAAGATATTAAACAATCTACAAGCTGTTCTACAAGTTTAGAAATATTCTATATAAATGAAATATTCCATTCTAAAGTCTTTCAACTAAACTAAAATTTGAAAAGTTTACTGCAGCATTCTCCGCTTCCATTGCCGCTTTTGTCATCGCAAGAATATTGATCCCAGATTTTCGATAGAGTGCTCCCCAAACAGCTGAAGGAAGATAAAAGAATAAAGCTTCTAATCCCATTATGAAAGAAACCCATTGATAATAGATCAATTGTTTAGCAACTCTAAATTTGACTTTAAACAAGTCTCTTTCTTTTCAAACCTCTCTTGCACCGAAGTAGGCACTCGTTCGTCCGGATTTACCCAATAAGTATTATACACAAAACAATAGTTTTCCGCGTATTGTTCCCATGGTTTACCAAACTGAAACCAGAAATATGGCACTCAAAATTAAAAATACCTGGTGTGGAACCCAGCATTGTAGAGGGTTTCCAACTTGTTGCTTCATTGTAATCGTTATTGAAACAAAAGTGATAATAACGGTTGTATAGAAATAATTCATTCGATCTGATCCAAGATCATCTTCTCTAAAAATCGATTTGTCCTTTTTTTGTAAGTAAAAAAAATCAATCTTACTTTGGTTTGATTAGGTTTAAAATACTCCCAACGACATTCATTTTTCAATGATTTGAGAAGGCAAGACAACGACAAGCAACGATTGTACTTGATTGTACTTGATTGTACTTGATTGCACAATTGTACAATTGTAAACAGAAAGCTTTTAGCCGCTTTTAATCGATATTAATAAAAGACAGTTAAATAGAGCTAAAATGAGTGTCGTTTGGTAAAGAATAATCGTTGTTGAGACGAGTCAAGTGCTGCTGATACAAAGCAAACAATTACATGCACAACTGGGAGAAAAGAGAGGAAATACACTGTGAAACTAATCTTTTTTTCGGGATAGTGTCTGTCTGTAGCTTGATATGTGCGTAAAATAGCCAATCTTTTGTCTGAGTTTGGCTTTTGTTATTTTTGAGAAACTATAAAAGTATCAGCTGCGTTGGGCGTCCGCTACGCGGTCTTCAAGCTCTACCTAGAGATGCTGATGGCACGTAGCACAAATCTGATTGCAGATTCGGATTCCTGGTCCCCGAAAACCCCCGGGAAAAAATTTTGAATTGGCTTTTGTTATTTTTGAGAAACTATAAAAGTATCAGCTGCGCTGGGCGTCCCGGTCTTCAAGCCTACCTAGAGATACTGATGGCACGTAGCACAAATCTGATTGCAGATTCGATTCCTGGTCCCCGAAACCCCCGGGAAAAAATTTTGAATTGGCTTTTGTTATTTTTGAGAAACTATAAAAGTATCAGCTGCGCTGGGCGTCCGCTACGCGGCCTCTAACTAGAGGTACTGATGACACGTAGCACAAATCTGATTGCAGATGCGGATTGATTCCTGGTCCCCGAAAACCCCCGGGAACAAATTTTCAACTTTCTAGCTCAATTTGTTGTAATTTTACGTTAACGTATTTTGTATTGGCGCGTAGGCGTGACGGATGGACGGACGTTTTATTTTTTGTATATAGTAGTAGACTGTTGCGTTTGAATCCATTTTATAGCTTGTTTAAACATTTATTCACACCCGTAATTATCAAACAAAGATTTATTTGAACTTTGTAAGCGACATTGTTTCATCCGAGAAAAAGTCTTCGTGCAAATCGTCGTGAATTTTTTGCCTAAAATTTGTCTTTTGATTTGATTTTGATTCTTCTGAATATCTTGAATATCTGAAAAATATCTTTTGAATATTATTTTACCGAAACTCTTTCCAAAGTGATGACAAAACATCTCGAGTTATGAATTCACTTGAATGAATTGTGATAATTCTCAAGATGATCATTATATCTGTTGAGAAATTGGAGTTGCAAAACTGTTCAACGAAGCGCTCATCAGTGCTTCGAAGTGTTAGATATCTGAAAGGTGGATTCAATTCAAGCTTTTTGCCTAGATTAGTGGATTAGTGGATCACGGATTAAGAGATCTAGATTAGTGGATCACGGAATCTAGTCTAGATTAATGGATTAGCGTATCTAGTCTAGATTATGATATTCAATCTAGATTAGCTGGATTAGGGTATTAAGTTCTTTATTCTAAAGTCCTGTATTTACTTTCTGACATAGTTCACTTTCGATCTCCCAAGTCGATTCTTCAGACACAATTGCACTGTATCCAGAACAGTATAGAAAAACACTGCAACAAACCACCTAGATACTCTTTGACTATTTCAAAATCAAAAGCACTAACCAAAAAAGAAACAAGAAAATCTTCTCGTTGAACATGTTTAAAACGAGCATACATTGAACAGAGTAACGATGAAAACCGCCGAACACTCTCACCTTGAAATTTGTTTACTATTCAATGCCATTACTTGGGGTAGGCTAGTTTCCGCAACTTTTTTTGCGCAACTGGGTCGTTTGCGCAACTCACCATAACTTTCTTCTAAGTGGGCCAATCTTTATGAATTTGGTTTCATTTTGGTGTACTTATTGAGATCTACAAAATGAAATCAAAATCATAAAGATTGACCGAATTAGAAGAAAGTTATGGCGAGTTGCGCAAAAGACCTAGTTGCGCAAATGACCCTGTTGCGCAAAAAATTTGGCGCAAAGTAGCCTACCCCCATTACTTCAAACCTCAAAATCACACATGGCAATCCTAGGGAAATTTCCTGAAAGTTTTCTTGTATTTGAAAACTAAACAATTTCAAACCAGTATCTTCCCAATTCGATCCACTAATGATATCAGAAAGAATGCTAGCTCCCCACAAATGATTGCGTTGCCCAAGGAATTGATTCATTGCCAAAAATTGAGCAATCAAATTGAACAAGTACAATAATTTGGTGAACAAGTAGATGCTAAAGCGTTATTAGAAAAGTTTCTCTTTTCAAAAACTTGGCTAAATAAGTTCCATCAAGTTTTCCTAGCTTGACAAGATGTTTAATGAAAGAGGCTTGTTCTCCTCGAGCTCTCTGTAGCTTTATCGAGTCTTCGAGATGAAGGCAAATGATTGCAATTCCTTTGTCTCTTTCTGTTTTCTAAAAAACTTGTTGTTAGTTAAATTAAAGATCAACTTACGTCAGCTTCATCAGCGTTTTGTGCTGTCTTTACCAGACTTTCAATATTAAGCCCGGAACGACGGTTTAATATTCCCCAAACCTAAAGAAAAAGTTTTTGACTTTTAATTGTTATTATGATGATACCTTTCCTAGTGAGAAGAAAAAGAATGCTTCAAGTCCCATAATAAATGGAGCCCATTGATAATAGATCAGTTGAGACGCTATGCTGAAATGAAAAAGATGAAAAAGTTTCCTTAAATACTTACCGATCTTGTACATTTCCCGGGATTTGACTGTCCGGGTTTACCCAATAAGTATTATAAACAAAACAGTAATTTTCTGCATATTGTTCCCAAGCATCAGAGAACTAAAACTTTTCCTATAGATTATGTAAAGAAATATTCTTTATTCGCTTGGTACTCTTCACTCAAGACATGTTATTTCTTGTTTCGAGATATCTAATCTCACTTGAACTAAGACACTTTATTCAATAGCCGACCGACTCGGAATCTTTGGGCTCTCACTTGAGCAATTTTCATACAAAATCGACAATTGAATTAAAAGCGACGATAAAAACAGAAACAATTTCGTTCTAACATCCCGACACAACTTTCACACGATGAAAGGAAAGCAGAAAAAAGTAAAAACAAAAACAAATGAACAACAGTTGCCTTGTATAGGCTTTAACACAAGATATTCAGCTAAAAAGCTACAAAACAATAAATGATTTGGGGCGCGAAATAGAATAGAATGACGGCGCACGGCTTTCCACAATACTTTTCCAATTTTTAGGCTGTCAGAGTTAGGTAACTTTTTAGGTAACTTTAGGTAACTTAGGTAACTTTTTAGTGGCTATTCGCCGCAGATTATTCGATTTTGGCCATTAAAAAGTGTTTGAAGTTTGATTTTCAGGAAAAAAAAACCTGTTGTGGAACCCAGCATTGAAGCGGAGTTCCAACATATTGTCGAGCAGTGAGTCCCATTGAAAAAAGAGCAATAATAATTGTTGTATAGCAATAATTCATTCGATCAGCACCCATGTCATCAATTCTAAATTGTTTTTTGAATAGATAGCCACAACTTGTGAAAGATTTCAGTTAAAATAAACCTTGGTTTGATCAGGTCAGCAGCTCCAGACAAGAAATTCATTTTTTGATTTTAGAATTGAAAAAAGTTAATCAATTTATTATTCAAACTATTGCAAGTATTGATGGGATATTGAAGAGAAAGAAAGATCTTTTCCTTTTTCTGTAAAAGTTGATGAGCTTTGGAGATGAGACTTGTCAAACAATGCCATCATCCACTCATCATCGAATAGAAAAGACACTCAAAGAGTTGTAGAAATCAATACTCATTCATAGAGCATTTCCATGTCTTTTTTTTAAGTTGATGTTCGAAGGAATTAATCTTTCCAGCAAGCAGATTGATTGAGTTCAATGTTTGCTCAATGATTAATAGTGGGTTAGTTGCAAATGTCTGGCTTGAGAGTAGGAAATGTTGTTTTGCTTTACCAGTACCAGTAAACCAGTAAGTGCTTTACCAGTAAGTGCAACAGTACAAGTTTATTTTCAAATATGTTTCCTAAATTTTGCTTTTCTTGAAGCGTTGAAGAGAGAAGTGGCTTAGATCGAAAGGTGCTTTTTCATTCTTTACCCAACACGCAAGACCACGACCAATCGCTGGAGCCACCTGAAAATTTTGATAGATCTTACTAATAGCAAGCTTTGGGAGTGGGACAAATGCGACCTTTTTTTGCTGGAAAAGGCCTTAGGCAAGGCCGTAGAGCTTCAAAAATGTTTCCATAGAAGGGAATCGTATACGTAGATTCCGAATTTCGACAAATCAGACCTCGCTGACACATCAAATTTGGGCTAAAAGGCAAAAACTACGCAACTTAACGCTTTTCCGCAGTTCAGCGAGGTCTGATTTGTCGAAATTCGGAATCTACGCATACGATTCCCTTATATGGAAATATTTTCGAAGCTCTACGGCCTTGCCTAAGGCCTTTTCCAGCAAAAAAAAAAGGTGCGCAAATGTCCAGGTGCGCAAAAAAAAGGTCGCATTTGTCCCACCCCCCCCCAAGCTTTTTGTAAGTCAAACTTTTCAGAATTTTGCAAAACAAAACCTTGAATCCAGTTCCCGAGCAACACCCAGCCACATAAACGTTTGGACTTTCCGGCAATTGATCGATCACATAATGATCATCCAATGACATCTAAAACTAAGAGATTCAAAAGAATATCAAAATCTCACAGTATATTTGCATCGATCAATGTGAACGGGAGCACTCGCATCGATCATTTTGAGATGTTTCTGTAAATGGCGGCGCGGCTTCTCGATCAATTCCTGATCTGGTGGATGGGCTTCATCACCAATATTGTAACGATCACCTCCATGGAAACCAAACTAGAACTATTGAGTCAGTTTGATCAGATTGAATTGATCAGTTTGACCAGATCAGATTGAATTCTTACCTTTATAGCATTCGGATAATCAACAGTTGGCAGTCCGTAAACATACTCATTTTTCTCTTTGTTTTCCATGATTGCTACAGGCATTTTATCTTCGCCGAAGTAATGAAGATCAGATTCTCTCTTTGGTTTCCAATAAACAACGCAGATGGCTTCTGGCTACAAGAAAAATTAGCTATTGTTTGGGTAACTGGTGAGTTCATTAGCGATCCCAGAATCATTAACAAAGTCACTAGTCTACTTCAAAGAGCTATTGGGTTGGTGAATTGAAAACTGCCGGACTTTGAACTAAAATTTATTCAACATAAAACCATCAATTCATTCCAAATAATTTCCATTATTATTGACGACTTCTGCCCATTTTACAGGCAATTTGCGGATTCCTCTTTCGTAGTAGGATTTTGGTTTTGAATCGAAAGACTTTCAAAGCCAATTTTTGACTGCTTCTTCCGAATCGAAGTGTTCTCTCGCAGGTTCATTACTGATGATCCGGAATAAATAGTAATCAAAAGGGGCGAGGTCCGGGCTGTATGGGGAATGCGCCAAAAGTTCCCAAACAAGGCTATTTATTTTCGAGCTAGTCAGTTTTGCAACATGAGGGCGCGTGTTGTCGTGGATGAGAACGATCTTTGACTTGGATTTTGGTTTGTGTGTGAGACAAGTGTGAGACTCAAAAATGGAGGACTGGAGATGGAGGCTGGAGGTCCCAGTAACACTTTTGAGCACTTTCTTAAAAAGAAACCCATTTTGGTGTCAATAGAAAAGTTGTAGAGAATCAAAAATTAGGCTTATAGCCAAATTTCCAAAAAGATACACTTAGCAGTTTCGCTTAAAATGCAAGTTTTGTGAAAATTCGTAATTTTCGCATTTCTTGAAAACCAGTTTTTGAATCGTTCTGAAAATTTGGATATAAGCTTGATTTTTGATTCTCTACAACTTTTCCATTGACACCAAAATGGGTTTCTTTTGAAGAAAGTGCTCAACCTGTCACATATGACAATAGCCCGCAGTTTTCAATTCACCAACCCAATAGATCGTGTGTTAACCAAGCACAAAGTACTTTCAATTTCTTTACCTGTGCTTTCACAATCGGTACCAATTCAGGAACCAATTGCTGAAGCCAAGTCCCTACAGTGAAAATCGCCTTCTTTGCTTTAATCACTCTCTTCATTGTTGTCAAAATGATTCCTTTCTCTCCATCTCGATATGAAATCACTTTCTCCTTTTCATAAACGATACCTCCAATTTTTTTGAATTCATCCTAAACTCTGTCTGTCTTTTTCTAGATAACTATCAACCTGGAAAGCATTCAACCATTTATCAGCATAGAGAACTCCTCCTTTTGGATCAAACACAGCACTCCACGAATCATCGTACTCATATTGAGGATATCTTTTGTTAATCTGAAATAGAGAAAGTGTAGGGTTTAAAACTTTCAAAACCTCATTTCCAACAATAATCTCATTCTTACAATTGTGTTTGTTTAAATGAGAAGACATCTCAAGAGCATGATTTGCATTTGTCAAATACAAGAGACCACAATTTCTAGAAAGAATCTATAGCCCAAATTTCTCAAATTTCTTACTTCCATAATTTTTCTCCTCGTTTCTTTTCAAGTTCTTCAATTTGTTCATATGAATCTTTGACAACAGGAATGTAAAACCCTTCTGGATGCGCGTATCGAATGATACGAGATTTTCCATGAGAGCTTCCATTTTTATGCCCAAGTGAGAACTAAATAGATACACTACTGGACAATGAAATATCATATTTGAAAAATTCGATTGTCACTTTCGCGTCTATAACTCCCTTATCTTTACCGTATTTCTAAATATTAATATTAACATTGTGTAGCCGTTGAAAAGAGCTTTCAGAAAATGTATAACACTAATAGTTTAAACTCAAAGACAAGGGAGTTACAGATGCTCGAAAGTGACGATCGTTTTTCAAATACAATCATATTTCATTGTCCAGTACTGTACATAAGCTAATATCATGCTTTATCTTTATTCACAAACAAACTTGTTCAATGAGCAATGTCTTGAGCCCTCTCTTCTGACAATGATAAGCTGTACAGCTTCCAAAAATCCCAGCACCGACAACAACAACATCGTATGTATCCGGCATTGTAAACTTTTCAAAAGATTTCACAAAATTTAAGGAATTATTAGATCTTTTATGTGAGTTTCTTTTTTTATTTCTCGCTTATCAACTCCGGTTTTATCGATTACGGAAAATTGTCGAGATTTTGAGAGAAATCCATCACGAGATTGGGAAAAGATCGGTGATTTCATGGCGATAAAACATTGTGCAAGATTCTTTTTGTGTTAAAGATTGTTTTAAACGAATCTCTTTTTATTTCAATTCTTTCAAATAAGTCTTTTATAAAGAATTATTGCAAAAATAAATATGATTTTTGTATGACTAAAGATGAGATTTCTCGAATCTCTTCAAACTGAAGAATGACATGTCATAGGGGAGCTCTTTTCCCGCTGCCATGTGAGCGAGAACTCGACCGATCCCTGGAGCTACCTGAAAAATGAGTAGATTATTAAATAAATGTTTATTTATATTATACAATTTATGGTAGGTTATCTTAAAAGTAGATTATCTTAAAAGTAGATTAACTTAAAAGTAGGTTATCTTAAAAGAAGATTATTTTAAAAGTAGGTTATCTTAAAAGTAGATTATCTTAAAAGTAGGTTATCTTAAAATAGAATATCTTAAAAGTAGATTATCTTAAGTAGGTTATCTTAAAGGTAGGTTGTCTTAAAAGTAGGTTATCTTAAAGGTAGGTTATCTTAAAAGTAAAAGACCGATCACGAAAAGAAAATCTCTCCTTCTCCACTAGACATGGGGAAATTCTAATCCGAACCTAATTCCACCATCGTTTTCTTCACCGATTCTTGGCTGATTGCTCTGAAATTTTATCTACAGATAGAAATTGATGTTTTTAGTGTAGCCATTTCAGAGCAATCGGCCAAGAAGTGGTCGAGAAAACGAAGATAGAACTTTCTCATGTCTGCTCCTCACCAATGCTTTGCTCGTGCAAGCAAATTTTTGAGTTATGCAGAATCTCTCTGCTTCACTGCTTCCAACTGCTTTAGATTTATATTTTAGAAAAATTAAATTAAACTGAATTATCATTTCTAATCACTAGCAAACGCAAGGGATCAGGATCAGGATCATCAACAAAATCGCCATCATTCAGAAGTTTGCATAAACTGAAAAATTGAACCAGTGAAGCCATTGGTGGGGAGGTGAGAGGGGAAAATTTCAATTTCGTGATCGATGTTCCCTTCTCAATGTTAAATTGAATTTTTCATATCGTTTTCTGTGCTGTATTTGTGAATTTGTCACAGATCTATTGGGTTGGTGAATTGAAAACTGCGGGCTATTGTCATATGTGACAGTTTTTGAATTTCTGAATTTGTGAATTCTTAAATAAATGACAAAAATTGAGAGAAAAGCAAAAATCGAGTAATCGAACATCGAGAAATCGATCACGAAAATGAAATTTTCCCCTCTCACCTCCCCACCAATGGCTTCACTGTTTCAAATTTCTGAATGATTTTCTAATTGTACCCAATTTATCATAGCATCAATCTCTCACTGTTTCAATGAGCTCACCTTAAACCCACTACCCGACATACATCCACCAATCAAAACGTTTCGATTCGTTGGATGAAAATCAATCACATAATGCTTATCAATTGACATCTAAAAGAACATTAGAAAGAGAAAATACAATCATTTACCGTATATTTACATCGATCGAGATACGCTGGTTTTGTTCCATCGAGAAGTGGAATATGTTTTTCGAGATGCTCTCCAGGATTGCTGACATTCTTCGGACTTGGTGGCTTTTCTCCATCCCAAACATTGAATGGTTCTCCATAGTGGTCACAGAACTAAATTTCGAGATTAGAACTGAAATTGATTCTATGTTTACCTTAATTGCGTCAGGATAATCTCTACACGGCAATCCATATCCATCATCTCCAGTCTCAGCATTGTGAACGATGAATACGGGGAATTGATCCATCGTAAACTTTGGCACATCTTTTATGTCCTTTGGTCTCCAATAAGTAACAGCCATTCTTTCTGGCTAAAATTTGAATGGTAAAAAAAATAAAGGAGATTTCTTTTCCAATTCCACCTTATAATTTAATCTGAAACATACTCGAACTTGAGCCATTTGAGTGATCTCCGGAATCATACTTTGTAGCCAAGTGCCAACAGTGAAAATAAGCTTCTTTGAGTGAAAAACTCTTGTCGTTGTTCGAACACTTGTCACTCCATTACTCTCCGAGAAATCGCTAACCGCTTGATTCTCCAAAATTAAACCACCAAGTTTTTTGAATTCATCCTAAAATTCTATACAATTTGCATCACTTTCGAATATTTCGAATACCTGAAACGCTTCGTGCCACTTTTCGACGAAAATCACTCCACCCATTGGATCAAAGAGAGCTTTCCATGAATGATCATAGTCAAATTGAGAGAATTTCGCTTTCATCTCAATCTCTATTTATGTTAACTTTCTTCTTTCACTCACCTGATTACTATCTAGGACATCATGAGCAAGATTTGCCTTCACCAAATGATCAGAGATATTCTCGATTTCTTTCGGACTTCCAAACCACATCAATCCTGTTTTTCTAAATCCAGTTTTGTAAATTTTCTCTAACTCTCACTTCCACAGTTTTTCTCCTCGTTTTCTTTCCAAATCATCAATTTGTTTAAATGCATCATCAACAATGGGAATGTAAGGCGCATCTGTGTGTGCATATCGAGTGATTCGAGATTTTCCATGAGAACTCCCATTCCAATGACCTAGTTGGAACTAAAATTTAGAATTTCTACATGTTTTTTCGATTCTATTTTCATCTTGCATTCAGTTAACAAACCTTTTCTAACAATAATGTCTTTAATCCAATCTTCTGACAATGATAGGCTGTGCAAGTGCCAATGATCCCAGCTCCAACAACAATCACATCAAAAGTTTCCTCCATTTTGAAGAACTTTGTTCTAAAAGGTTTAAACTTTTGTTTAAATAAAGAAATTTGTGAAAAGAGAGCATTCGAGAAGAGATATTTGGTAGAAATTGATAAGAAAGCTGAAAAAAATGAATGACTAGACTGGTTGAATCAAAAAGATCAATGAATAGACATTTATTTTAGCTAGAAAATCGAAATATTAGGTACATGCATAAGAAATTTCAACATTTTCATAAATTTCCAACGATAGAAACCTGATATCGATGTTATAAACTATTTGAAAGTTGTAAATCTCCTCTACAAAATAGGCTAAAACGTGTTGCAATTGATCGAACCATTGAAGAAATTTCGAGGGCGAAATGCGAGTGACCAAAAAAGGGCACTTTTTGAAAACCCCACTTTCACAGGAGTTCGGTTTTGACTATATAGTGGAAAATGAGCGCCTTAAAATCATTATCCTAAAAATACCATTCAAAATAATTAAGAGTTGGGATCATTTCATGGGAAAACTTTCTTTTTACAATAATTTTTCTTTTTTGTGAGAAAGCCGGTTTTTTTGACAATTTTGAGGATTTTGAACTTACGCTCTATCTAAATTTCTGTAAATGCATTTCCGTTAGACTTTTTTTAATGAATTAATATATAGTTATCCTTTTTTTTTAAATCTTCAATCTTGGAAAGCTAACTCTATTTTGACCACACTAAACTTGTCCCTAAAGTGACTCTATTCCTTTTTTGGTCACTCGCATTTCGCCCTCGAAATTTCTTCAATGATTCGATCAATTGAAACACGTTTTAGCCTATTTTGTAGAGAAGATTTACAACTTTCAAATAGTTTATAACATTCATCGATATCAGGTTTCTATCGTTGGAAATTTATGAAAATGTTGAAACCCGCATTTCTTATGCATGTACCTAATAGTTGCATAGTTTTGAAGTTGTTGAAACTGTTAGACTTGAAATTATGCAGACTATCACCAAAAAAGTTTACCAAAATGTTTATTGAGTACTAGGAATCCGAAATCCTGTAATCTTCAAGAATTTTACTTTAAAAATCTAATTTCCTGCTAATCTAGATCTATTTTTCTTAACTCAAACGTTCCTTTCAATCTTTCAACCGTTCTAACAAATTTCCCCTCACTTTCCACTTTGTTTCTTTTCTTTTTCAAGGACAAAACGATGATTATCTGAGAATTGAGAAGTGTCTAGGACAAGTATTGGCAAAACTTACAAATTACTTAATTTTCAAATGCTTTTAATTCTTTTATTTATTGTAGCTTTTAAAGTAACTACAGCTACAGATCTATTTCTACAATTTGCTCTTCAAAATCGCAATGATTTCGTGGCTCCTTGTGTGAATTTCTTTCGTCATCTTTGCCCAGTGGATATTAAGGGAGGAGAGTTGCCAAGAAGCAAAATATTATGGAATTTGAAAAAGTATCACAATAAATTTTGTGTTCCTGAGATTAAACAGGATCCGATATGGGTAAATAAAGCCTTTTTTTCTAAATTTGAAACCTTTCAGAAATTTATTCATGATGCAACTCTTGAATTTAATGAGCGAGATCGAGAAAAGCAAAGGATTGATTTTTATATGAATGAACTAAAGTAAGTAGATACCGTAAATACTGTAATAGTACCGCCCCCCCCTCGCGTAGTCGCAAAGGTTGCAGTCGTCGCGTAGTCGAGGTGAGAGGGGAAAATTTCATTTTCGTGATCGATTTCTCGATACAGGCGCGTAGTCGCAAAGGTTTTTAGTATTTCATTTTTTGCAAAGCACTCGTACTTTCAAAAAATGCGTCTTTTGTATGAAAAAATAGCCCTGAATTTCAGCTATTTTTTGATACCGAAGCGCGAATTGTAGCATAAACCAGTGTCGAGAAAAACTCGTTCAAAGCTAGACTACGCAACACTCCGCACCGTCATTATGGGGGTGGGGTACTATTACAGTATTTACGGTAACTAGATCAAGTAGATAATATTATTGAAGATATTTAGATAATACTTTTAATTGGCAACTCATATTTTAGCTTTTCTTGCAAATAACCATGAAACTAATAAGTTTTAAATTGAAAATCGCTTGTAAATTATTTCAAAATCAAAGTTTAGATGGCGATGCGGTCAAAATAGCACATGTTTTCGACAAGAAGTTGATTCTCTAAAGGATGTAAGCTTATAAAATTAACAATCTGTTTCTTTTTAAGAAAGAACAGCTTCAGAAATTGTAAAAATGATTGTCAGAAATGAATTTCCTTGTGTCGGAAAATCCCACCATGCAAATTTCAGCGTCAAATGCATTTGGCATTGGCATTGGCATTGGCATTGGCATTGGCATTGGCATTGGCATTGGCATTGGCATTGGCATTGGCATTGGCATTGGCATTGGCATTGGCATTGGCATTGGCATTGGCATTGGCATTGGCATTGGCATTGGCACCTATCCCACAGTGGAGAGCGCGCTCGCACCACGCGCACACGACCCGGGTTCGACCCCGGCCAGTGACCACCTACTTTGACTTCTTGCAAAAATTTGTTTAAAAGACATAACTACATGAAATTTCATGAGACACGTATTTCAGCGTTTTTTTTTAAATACGCAAAAGGGGACGCGCGCACAAACGAAATTATTTTTAAATAGAGCTAAATGCAAAGTGTAAAGTTTTCATTTATAATTACACAGCGATAAATCTTTAGATGGATCTCTATACGGGTAGCCCATTTGTGCAAAAGCCTTCAACAACGGATATCCCAGCTAGCCAAGCTTATATACGAAGTGTTTACAATAGAATGATGTGGAAAGAATTGCGAACATATCAAGTAAAACTTTTTCTTAAAAAATAAAAATTCATTATTTAGACAACAACAATTTTACATAATACATTGATGTTAAAATGTCTTTTTGAAAAGAAATTGATTACTCCATTGATGGAAGAGAATGGAAATGCGATTATTTATGAAATGCATCGAAGAGTTTTTCGAATGGCAAGGAGGAGATTGTTGGTGAGAGATCGTTAAGAAATTCGAATCTAATTTCATTTTAGAGAGTTGATTCTTTCAAAAACCCTTACAAATTCGTTGCTCTTCAATCAATGGAGAAATCAGGAATCCATTCAGCTTTTGATCAATACACGAGAAATCAAAAGATAATAGATTCTGTTTATAAAGAATATGAAAAGATCTTTGATCGATTGAAAGAGTAAGTGATATTTGGAAAGAAAGAATAACAGATTTAGATCAAAGACAATGTTGGATATGAAATTGGTGTTGAATCGTGGAATGATTGCGGTCGATTATTTCTTGACAAAATTTGATTTGGCTGCTTTGTATACACAATTGAAACAGATGGAAATGTACAACGCGTTTATGGTTAGAGGGAAATTTATTACACTGCTTGATTTGGTCACACGATTATTTACAACAAAGGAGGCTGAGAAAAGCACTTATGTGAGGATTTTGTGATTGAAATTTGGTTAACTTAGTTGTTAACTTAGCTGCTAACTTAGTTGCTAACTTAGCTACTAACTTAGCTACTAACTTAGCTGCTAACTTAGCCGTTAACTTAGCTGCTAACTTAGTTGCTAACTTAGTTGCTAATTTAGTTGCTAACTTAATTTTGAAGTGACAAGAAAAATTCTAATTCAGTTCGCAACCGGTGTTCGAGTATTAGCTCACGAGCTTGGCCACTCTTATATCACTCCATATTGGCAGGGAATCGCTAAGAATTGCACAATTGAGCATTATAAAGAAACATGTGATATATTTAGAGAAGTGATTCATAAAGGAAACTTTCATAAATTTTAATAGAAAGAATGCAAAAGTGGAGAGTTAACTTTCTTCGAAGATTCGGCTGATCTTTTTGGAATACGAACCGCTTATGATGTTTTTGAAGAGGAAATGGGTGAGAAGTTAACGGTTGGATAAATTGAAAAGAAAACTGGAAAGATTTTGTTCTAGGATTTGATTGAGGGAACGGATCTCACCAATCAACAAGCCTTTTTCTATGCACTGGCCGGGTATTATTGTGCCGATTTCCCGAATACGCAACATTTTGGAAATGATGTGGGATAATCTTAAAAACAATAAAGTTTTCTGATAGTTAGAGATGATTTAGATGCACTCTTCCTCACTTGCTCGTGTGAATGGAATGCTTCGAGGGTTTCCCGGTTTTCAATCAGCGTTTGGATGTAGTTTAGGGGATCCTATGTTTATTCCTGAGGTTTGATTTAATGCTACCTACTCTTAAAGTACCGGCCGGTTAATTGGCCGCTTCACGGGTCCATGTGCTTTTGCGCTGTAAGAGTGTCAATATGGTGAGGTGCAAAATGGCTAACACCACCACGCGTACTGGGGTTTTGCCCCAAATAGGCGATGAGACAGTGCGGATCAAAGCGATCCGCTAGCTTGAACTATTGTCAGTGAAACCCGAATCGGAAGAGAGGGCCGGGGAGTAGAGCTGCCCCCTTATGTAGAAACCCTGCTCCAGACAGTGAGCGATCTGCTCCAGACGCACAAAGAACAACAGGCGATCTCTTTACAAAGGAATTTCTTTGTATTCTGTAAGCGAGCTATGAAGCCAAAAGTTTGTACTGAGCTGATCTTGCTGCCATTTTTCCTACAAATATGGTTTAACCCAAAAGAGCCAAGCAATTCTAGTTTTGAACATCCCTTTATGCTTTTAACAATCGTACCATTCGTTTTAAACATTCTTATTGCAAAACTAGAACAATTTGACACTTAATAATGTGTTTTTTTCTGAATCAAGAAGAAAAGAAAAGCTTTAGGATGAACGTTGTGACATTTTTGAAGGAGGACCTTTTCGAAAGAGACCCGAAAATGTGATCGATCGATTGGTTTGTTAACAAAAAACCTCTCAAATCGATCAAAATTCTTTAGATTCCAAGTTTCACAATCAATTTCAACGTCTTGCAAAACAATGGAACAATTAAATTGGGAATAAATTGATAATTACAATTGAACAGAATCAAAAATCACATCTGGAATAGGGCTTATCGCTTGCCACTGGCATTCCCAAGGGAAATTATTGATTCTTCTGCTCTGATTCTGATATAAAAATTCGTTTCATTTGTATTCTATTCATTCACTTCTTTATTTTATTTAACTTTTCTTTTCTTTTTATCTTTTTACTTGAATATTTTACAAGTTAACTTGACTAATTTTCATCTTTTCTATTCAAATTCCCGCCTTAAACTCGTTTCTTTATGTGCGTACGCGTCGCGACCGCGCACATAAACGAGCGCAACGTTTTGTAAGTATTTTCAAAAATTGTCTTGTGATTTTGAGTTTCTCTCGTTTATTATTGATTCTTGATTTAAAAGAGTTGAGCTTTTCGGTCTTATTCTGCCTTTTTAGTGTTCACGTTTAGAATTGCTCATAGTTTTGAAAGTTACTTTAAAAATGTTTCTCCAATCCGTTTCTGCAGCTTTCGTTCAGTCATACATAACATTTCTTTTCATAAAACTATTTGCCTAACTCAATTTTCATTTTCAGAAGTAAATTTCGAGACAATGGACGTTTCATTGGATGACATTATCGCCCAAAACAAGGTAAACTATTATATTTTTTTACGAGATCTGCTTCATAACTATAAATATAATAACTGCTTTATATAAATACAATAACTTTTACATAAATGGATCATTCAGCTCTAATCTATTCATTTTCAGAAAAGCAAGGGTGGACGCCAAGTCGGAGGTTTCCGTTCGGCGGGAGGACGCAACGATTCAGCCAGACCAAGAGGAGGTGGACGAGGAAATGGAGGTGGCGGGTCCCGCTCCACTGTAAGTTTCAATTTTGCATCTATTATTTATATTAACATTAATAAGCAGTTCATAGCAATGAGATTGCTTGCATAAGACAGGGCTTTATTAGAACCAAAGAAGTTTTAAGGTAAATGTTCGGAAAAGATGAGCTAAAGTAACTTCTAAGCTTGATAAATCATCTCAATTTTCAGCACGTACCCGACGGCCGCTGGAAGCACGACATGTTCGGCAAAGGCCCAGCGAGTGGTGGTGGAGGACGCAAAGAAGTGGCGAGGATTGGCGCTGGAGGGAATCCCCGTGTCCGTGTCCTGCTCTCCAATCTCGCAGCCACCGTCAACACCGCAGATCTTGAGGTTTCGTCCCACTTGTCCCATTCTCACTTCAACCTCTCTTCAACTCCATTCTTTGGAGTCCAACATGTCTCATGTCTCATGTTCGCCATCCATTCTCTCTCCTGATTGGGCTCTCTATCCTAAATTTGTGGTGACATTTGTGATGACACTCTGGCACAATTCTGGTGGCTGACGCAAGAACCCAGAGGGATACCAAAATGAGAGATGTGGCGGTAAAAAAAACGGGGATTTATAAGGGTTTAAATAGTAGGATTTCAATCAAATTTAGGTAAGTTTTCATGATTTAGGAGCTCTTCAATCCATACAACATCGAATCGGTCAATGTCCATTTCAATGAGCAAGGAGAGCCCGTGGGAACTGGAGATTTGTCGTTGAGAAGGAAAGACGCCATTCAAATGCTTCAAGATCTCAAGGGATTAGCTATTGATGGTGAGTCTTTGATATAAATCTAGAAAACAATTAATTTTAACATTGGTTTAGCCGCCAGAAACTTGTAGTACTTAGACTAAAGAAGATCTAGGCTTGACAAATCAAATAAGTAAACACATTCTTGCTTATTTCAGAGCAAGTCGTGAAGATGACGCTCGTTGATGAAACCTCATCGGTGACAGTGGGAACAATCCGAGATCGAATCAAGCTCAATCGACCAAGTGGCGATGACTTGAGGAGAACCGTTCGTGGTGGAATCCAAAAAAGAGGTGGAGGTGGCGGTGGCGGTCGTCGATCAGCTGGAAATGGACGCCCGGCATATGACATGTAAGTTAAATTCTCATTCTAGAGTTTCAAAAACTATATTTTCAACCATTCATAAAGAATTTGGTGTTAAAAGCTTGAAAAGAGGGCTTAAGAAGAGATCTTAAGAAAGATCTTATTATACAATATGTTTCAGGCACGATGACCGAGTGGAACGATCAAGGAGATGAGCCACGTTCCGGTGGTGGACGTCGTGGAGGTCGTGGAGGAGGTAGTTTATACTTCAATTCTATTAAAACTCTATTAAATTAAAACCAGTTTACATCTGTACAATCAAATTCAGTTTTAATCCAATAATTAGAAGCAATCTCAAACAATATCTCAATTTCTAGGCCGACGTGGTGATGGTGGAAAGAAGCCTCTGACTGAGGACGAGCTCAACGCCCAACTCGAGGCCTATATGACAAAGGGAAAAGATGACGATATGGCTTAAATCATTTCCATATTTTAATCAACTACACTTCTATTTTGTTATTTTATTTGTCCCATTTTGTTATTTTCTCCATTGGTCTCATCTCACATTATTTCCTCCTACTTTGACCCATTGTTGAGTTGTTTTTCATTGTCTACTCAAAGGGTAGTTTTTCTTGATGTTCTATTTTATAGTGTTCTCGTTTATTTACCGGATAAATCTGTACAATTCGTTTTTTTTTATCTTAATCTGATCAAAAACAGATAAACAGAAAGAACAGATGCTATAGTTTGTGCAGCAAAAACATTACTAGTAAACTTTTCGAAGTTGTTGACTTTGCTAAGATGTTTGGATAATTGGTGAGTTCATTGGCGATCCCAGAATCATTAACAAAGTCACTAGTCTACTTCAAAGAGCTATTAGGTTGGTGAATTGAAAACTGCGGGACTTTGAACTAAAATTTATTCAACATAAAACCATCAATTCATTCCAAATCATTTTCATTATTATTGATGACTTCTGCCCATTTTACAGGCAATTTGCGGATTCCTCTTTCGTAGTAGGATTTTGGTTTGTGTGTGAGACAAGTGTGAGACTCAAAAATAGAGGACTGGAGATGTCCCAGTTTGGACCCAGTTTGAGCACTTTCTTCAAAAGAAACCCATTTTGGTGTCAATAGAAAAGTTGTAGAGAATCAAAAATTAGGCTTATAGCCAAATTTCCAAAAAGATACACTTAGTAGTTTCGCTTAAAATGCAAGTTTTGTGAAAATTCGTAAATTTGGCATCTCTTGAAAATCAGTTTTTGAATCGTTCTGAAAATTTGGATATAAGCTTGATTTTTGATTCTCTACAACTTTTCCATTGACACCAAAATGGGTTTCTTTTACAGAAAGTGGTCAAACTGTGTCACATATGACAATAGCCCGCAGTTTTCAATTCACCAATCCAATAGATGACAGCAGCGAAGTTAACATTTTCTTTTCTTTAGTCCCTCAAGCCAAACCATGATCATTTCTAAAGATTTGAAAAGCTTCTTGCATCTATTCTCTTTAAAAAAGCAAAGAATTTGCTTCTTTCTTTTTCTTGAATGATTTTCCTGAAGACAAAACACTTTCATCTTCGGATATCGGATCTCCAAAGGAACATCGCAGAATGATCAAAGTGGTGATAATGGGGATGGATTGATGGATGTGGGCGAGGAATGAAATGGACGAAAGACCCGGAAATTTGCGAAATTCCTGGAAGATGAGATTTTGCTTTATGATCAGAGAAATCGAAAACATTAAAATGGTCTAGGCATTTTTGGAAAAAGCAAAGCAACTCAAGAACTTTGATCTTTAAATAAATGTAAACATTAAAAAGCTTTTCAAAAGGAGAGCTCATCTTTCAATTACGTCAAAATCCTCTATCGTAATATCTCTAATAGTAGCGCCCCCGTACAGTTGCAAAAGATTTTTACTAAATCATTTTTTTCTAAGCGCCCATAATTTCTAAAAGTACATGTTTGGTATCAAAAAATAGCCCTGAATTTCAGCTTTCATTTGATACTTAATTGCACACTGTAGCCTAAACCGTTGGCGAGAAAAATGAGTTTAAAGTTAGACTACGCGACGCTCCGACCGTCATTATAGGGAGGCGGTACTATTAGAGATATTACGGTATTAATATTTGTCACAAAGCTTATTGTTAGCCCTCAACCGCGTGTGGATGCTTTACATTCAGTAAATTCTAGTAAATTACAATAAATTTAGAAATCTGCGCCTCGTAAAGAGAAAAAGAAAACCATGATTTCGATCATAAACTTTTAAAAGAAGAGTTATTTTGTACATCATAGAAAAACGAGAATCTAAAGGATTTTCAATTCTTGTGGAGTAATTTGACAAGCGGCTTGAACACTTTAGCTAAGGAAACCTATGGAAACCTATCTTAGTGTCAATAGATAAATGATAGAACATAAAAAGTTAGGTATATAGCCAAATTTTCAGAGAAATTCATTCACTTCATTTCCTAATCATTTCAACATCTTACAAACTTTAAACTCTCAAATTTTCAAACTTCAAAGTTTCAGACGAAAAATTGTTTCTTTTTCACCCTGATATTTTTCCTGCATGCTGAAAAAATAAGCGTCAAAACAACTTATTCATTGCCGAAGTTTTGGTGAATCCCTCATTTTTTCTCTTCTTCGTCAATCCTTTCTAGACATCCTCTTCAATCTTCCCGATCTTTTCGATATTTTTGTTTAAAACGAAACATTCAGTGAAAGGGTTTAAAAGGGCTCTGGGGGCGAAGAGAATCTCATTTCTAAGATCCGATCGTCTTTCAACGGCATACCGTATCCTTTTTCTTCGTTCTTTTCCCTCTTTCTTAGATGAATACTTTCAAAAAAAAACCATTCCAATTGCTAAAACCTATCCACAGCTTTGTTTAGCTTTTGTTTACCTACCACATAATGCCTTCTAGAATTTCCGAAATCTTACCAAAACCAAAAATGACATAAGACTAGTTTTTAGGTAAATCTCTTGAGAGTAATTCTCGGATTTGATACAAACGAGTTGTTTTCCCTGAGATGTTCCCTCATTTTTTTATTTCTTTTCAAAGGGTCAAGTGAGAGAGCTCTATTTTTGGCGTTTTTGACTGGTTTCTGGCAATTTTTGTGGTGAAATGCGGGGAAAGGATTGAGATTGAGTTGTGTATGAAAAAAAGAAGGGAAAGGGAACCTCTCGGAGTTGTTGGGTCTCTAAGCAAAAGGCGGTAATCCTCACCCCTCAAAAACAGTCATCATCCAAAAAAAGAGATAGGTTCTCCATTCTCCATTCACTCATGATCGACTTAGGTTTAAATCCTCTAGTTTTGAAATTGAGAAATACCTATTTTGTAGACGAGATTTCGATCTAACACTCGTCGATTTGTGAAACAGTTTTTGAATAGCTTAATTTTGCAATTTTTGATCGAGATCAAACTACTTTCAATCTTAAACTGATTATTTGTTTATTGGAAATAAAAGTTTGGATCTAGTTTTGAAATTTCAATTCACTTTCTTTCTAGCTAGTGTTTTTTTTGAGGTCAAAAACTCGAAAATCCCACATAAATAGCCAAACTAGACCCAACAGGTAACCCGGAGATTGTCCTTGACCACGATTTTAAGTGACTTTCAATCATTTATTTTTCAACTTTTTCAGACTTTCTTGCTTCTTTTAGCTTTTACTTGTTCGCAAATAAAGTTTATAAAATTTTTAGGGCAGAATGCTCTCACAAGTGTGTCTCTTGGCCTTGGTGGCGGCGTTGGGCTCGGCCGCGACAATCCCCAAGACCCAGGAGCAACAATTCCCATTGTCCACACAACCCGTCGTCCGTAAGTTTTTAAAGCATCTACTGCAGTAATTTTGTAGAAAGAATGAAATAAACCTTGATCATAAAGTTATTTTATAAGAAATAGAAAGTGAGAATCAGAATCCAGCCTTTTGCAGTGACTCAATCCCTTTTAGCAATACTTGCAAAAAGTTGAGCCTACTAAACAATCATATTTAGCAAATCATAACTAAATTTTGCTCAATTTGGCTAATTGGTTTCATTTCAGCCATGCAATGCACCGATGAGAACACCTACGGAGTGTTTGGCTGCAATCAGACCTACTACCAATGTGCTCATGGATCGGCCGTCATGAAACAATGCCCCAGCGTATGTTTTTCATTGTTTACTTCAAAAAGTTAGACTTTCTAAAAGCGAATTGTAAATTAGGCCATAGTAGTAGCAGTTTTAGTGCTTAAGTTCTTCAAAAATGAGACTCTGACTGTATACTTACCGTAAATACTGTAATAGTACCCCACTCCCCTCGTACAGTCGCGTAGTCTCAAAAGTTTTACGTAAGTCGTAAGTATTTCATTTTTTTCAAAGCGCCCGTACTTTCAAAAAATGCGTCTTTTGTATGAAAAAATAGCCCTGAATTTCAGCTATTTTTTGATACCTAAGCGCACATTGTAGCATAAACCAGTGACGAGAAAAACTCGTTCAAAACTAGACTACGCAACACTCCGCACCGTCATTATGGGGGTGGGGTACTATTACAGTATTTACGGTAAGTAGATCAAGTAGATAATATTATTGAAGATATTTAGATAATACTTTTAATTGGCAACTCATATTTTAGCTTGGGGTTTACTTTTAATTAAGCGAAAAGCTAAACATTGATTTTGTTTCATCAAACATTTAAAACTTATCGAAAAACCAAATTTCAGAAGCTCTACTTCGACATCGCTGGAATCGAGTGCAAACTCCACTTCCAAGTGAGTGCCTGCTCGAATCCACCATCCGGAGATGTGCTCGGCTTCGAGATCAACAACGAGTAAGTCTAAACACTTTGGAACAAATTATACATGGTAAAACAAGTAGTTGTTTGAAGAACAGTAAGCTAATCTATGAGTGTGACTGAATTCTTAGTATTTATGTTTACAAGTCTTAAAATTAGTCTCAAGCCTTTCAAAATAAGCACTAATTTCAGTGACCTCCCCGATTGTGAAGGCGACGAGGAGTTTGTTTCAAATGGGGTAAATTTTACTTTAAACTTAATAACTTAAATTTCTTTAAATGTACTTGTTTTTCTTTAATGAAACCATTTCCAGGATTCGTGCTCTCGATTCTACGGACATTGCACAAATGGACAAGCTGTTCGCAAGTTCTGCCCCTACAACCAAGTCTGGGTGCAAGCCGATCAGGTAAGCAAATATTCACAAACCAAAAGAGTTTTGGGGGTAGGCTAATTTCCGCAATTTTTTTTGCCCAACTCGCCATAACTTTCTTCTAAGTGGGGCAATCTTTATGATTTTGGCTTCATTTTGTTGCACTTATTGAGATCTACAAAATGAAACCAAAAGCATAAAGATTGGCCCACTTAGAAGAAAGTTATGGCGAGTTGCGCAAATGACCCTGTTGCGCAAAAGAAATTGCAGAAATTAGCCTACCCCAAGTTATCAAGCAAGTTTTGTTATCAAGCAAATGAATAAGTTGCCTAGCTTTTTCTTCACAAAATAAAGTTTAGACTTGCAACAACATCGAGCGTGTCGAAGCTTGCAAGAGCGCCAAGAAAAAGAAAATCCGCGGCAGCAAGATCCAGTGAGTTTTTGACGCTGAAAACTTTGTAAGATTTCTATATCCAGATAATGTCTTCTCTAATATTTCTATAAAATCTTTTCAGAGGAGACTACTCCTACGGCCAACCACAGGCTCCTCAACAGACTGGAGACCTTGTTCAACCACAGCCTGTTCTCCCACAAGCACCAGCCCAGGTTCGACTGGAAGTGTACATAGTTCTAGAACAATTTTTCATAATTTTATTGCTGTTTATCAGCTTTGATCAAATAAGAGAGTTGTCTCAAAAGTTTTAAAAGACTTAGAGCCACAAATCATGAGCCAGTCAATTACCTACCGTAAATACTGTAATAGTACCCCACCCCCCTCGTACAGGCGCGTAGTCGCAAAAGTTTTACGTAAGTCGTAAGTATTTCATTTCATGATATTTGATCTTCAATCTTCTAAATCTAAATACTTTTAATCCATTACTGTAACTGTTACTTAAAAGTTACCCCGAAAACAAGGAATTACCTACCGTAAATACTGTAATAGTACCTCAGCCCCCTCGTACAGTCGCGTAGTCGCAAAAGTTTTTTAGTATTTCATTTTTTTCAAAGCGCCCGTACTTTCAAAAATGAGTCTTTTGTATCAAAAAATAGCCCTGAATTTCAGCTATTTTTTGATACCTAAGCGCGCATTGTAGCATAAACCAGTGTCGAGAAAAACTCGTTCAAAGCTAGACTACGCAACGCTCCGCACCGTCATTATGGGGGTGCGGTACTATTACAGTATTTACGGTATGTAGATTTCTATATCTAAAAATTGAGCACTTCAAGTTTACCATAGGAAACTAATTTTAAACTGTTGTGTTCAGCAAGTCGTGATCCAGCCAGCTGCACCACAATCCGGCTATTCTGCTCCCGGATATGCCCCACAAGCAAAACCACAACAGCTAGTTCAAGATCCACAACGAGAGGGATGGGGAGCCGTCGAATCCGGCAAATCGGGTAACGAGCTTGGTTTTACATAGCCAGATTCAAGTTTTTCAATTTAGTTATTATCGGTGTTTTAGAATTTGACTGCACTCAGAAACAAGATGGAATCTATTTGCCCGATCAGAAGGCTTGTGTCAACACCTTCTACAAGTGCTCCAACTTCCGCACGTTCAAGTACACCTGCCCAACGGTGAGTGATAGCTAAAAGTTACGACCTGAGCCTAGATCCAGAAATTTCATCCTCAGAAAATTTTGATTTCAAAAGTTTTAGAACCTTTGGTACGACTACGAAGAGAATATGTGCAACTATAAGGAGTTTGTGCCAACTTGTGGAGGAATTCGTCAACCACCAACCACTCCATCACCACCACGTGATGTGCCAAAGACGAACTTCGATTGCACAGGAAAGGTACTTAGTAGTTAACATTTTATAAACTCAGTTTTCGAATGGCACACACAAATGGCAAATATTCAACACGTTTCAGCCCGACAACTCGATTCACGTTGAGGTCGAGTGTGGACCAAGCTGGATCACTTGTCTTGGAGGAATTGCTACGGTAAGTGTTTGTAGAGTTGTTAATTTTAACTTGCTACTTCCAAAAATAACTTTTAGATTCAATCGTGTACCCACAACTTGGTGTTTGACAAGAGAACTTCATCGTGCGACTACTTGGCCGCTTGCCAAAAGCCTCTCCCTCAACCAAAACCCGGAATGGACTTTGCTCATGGTGGATCTCAACCAAGTGGACCCTACTCGCAGGTTAGTTTTTGTCAGCAAATATTTTAGTAAACGAAAATGTTGAAGATTTTTGGATACTTTAAAAATACTAACATCAAAATTTAGCCAGCGCAACCAGTGGCTCCAGTGATCAACTTCAAATGTCAAGGAAAGGCTGATGGATTCTATGAGACCGGAAAATGTGTCAACCAGTACGCCGCTTGCAACAATGGAATCGCTACTGGACAAGTGGTAAGTGCTTGGGGAAATTGACAAGGCCACGAAAACTCTTCAGTGCCCAAGCAACTTGGTGTTCGACGGTTTGCTCAAGCAGTGCGACTTCCAACAAACCTGCATGTCTCCAAAGCAACCACAACCACAAATCCCACAGACACCGGCTCAACCACAAGCTGGACCATATCAACAGGTGAGGATCTTGCAATATTCTTGAGTTGTTTGTTACTTGAGTTGAACTCTTTGATCAAAATCAGGCAACATATCTTCAAAATCTAATTTCAGCCAGCTCCACTCCCACAGACTCCATCTCAGCCACAACCAGTGCCTCAACCATTGCCACAACCCAAACAATACAACTACCAACAGGTATCTTTTTGTTTTAGTTGACTTTTTATTAGGCTGTCCAGAAAGTCTTTTCGTTTCTTTTCGTACTTTTGTTTAAAACCAAGCCAATGCACCAATTGAACTACAGTTTGTTTCATTAGAAAGGCTAATTATTTTTCTACAAAAATAATATTAAAACGGATTTTAAATGCTTATTTCTGAATTTTTTTGGGAGCGTGAAACCGGGTATTCCAAAAGGGCGATGGCTCGATGATGCTATTTAGACACTTTAGCTATGGAAACCTACCTTGATGTCAATAGATAAATGATAGAACATAAAAAGCTTTGTATATAGCCAAATTTTCAGAGAAATTCATTCAACCAGTTTCTTCGTAGGGGTTTTTATAGAATTTTTACGAAAAACACGTTTTCACTCTCGGATTTGCTTGAAAGTGAAACTAAATTGACTTAAAAAGATGAGAAATTGAACAATAAACACTTTTTTTCTAGAGAAAGCCATAGGTTAATTGGTGAATTTGTTATTTTTTAACGGAAGTATGAAAAGGAACGAAAAGAATCTATGGACAGCTTAATACATTGCATCTAGCCCGCACCACAAGCTCCAACACAGCCTCAGCCTCAACCACAGCCACTCCCACAGCCACGACCACAGCCACAGCCACAGCCACAGCCACAATATCAGAGCTACCAATACGTCAGTTTCAGCACTTTTTTAATTTAAAAGAAAGCTTAAGTTAAACTTATATACCTACAATACATGTGAAGCTGGCTTTTCTTTGTTCTTATTTTATTCTTTTGTTTGTAGCAGACACCAGCTCCACCAAAGCCACAACCACTTCCACAGTTGCCCGCACAGCCAACTGCACAACCCTATGGACAAACAGTATGTTTGAAATGTTTTGATTCAAAATGTTGGCTTGAGCCTTTCACTGAATCTTTAGCCAAGAGGAAAGAGAAGTCCTTATGGGTTGACTGTGAGTTGCAGCACTAGTTTTGGTATTGATGGGAATTCATTCGAATAAACTTCACTTTGAAAGCTTTACAACCCAGCTTTAGGTGCAAGCTCCTCTTCAACAACAACAGCCACAGCAGCCACTCTCATCGGTGAACTGTGCCAATCTTCAGAATGGAGCCTACCCCGTTGGAAAGTGCAACAGCAACTATGTCACCTGCTGGAACAAGGCTGCCGCACCAAACAGGTTGGTTTCCGAGCAGTAAAATATAAAGCCTAGCCCAGCATGTTTTTGTAAACCCAGTATTCCTGAAAAGTCTTTTCGATAGTCCATTTTTTTAGCTGCCCCAACGGATTGGTCTTCAATTCCTTCAATGGCCAGTGCGACTACACCATCAATGTTCCGGACTGTCCCGATTTCCAGGCTCCCATCCAACAACAAGATCAACCAGTCACTGTTCCACCAACACCGGCTGGTAAGTGAAGTTTTTGCATATTTTAGAAGATTAAACTTATAATTAACTATAAAAACAACTGTTCAGATCCATTCTGCAACACTCGCCCCGATGGAAGCTATTCAAATGGTTGCAGCAACACCTACTATGTCTGCCATGCCGCGGTAAGTGAATTTCATTTATTTGGCTGTCCAGAAAGTCTTTTCTTTCCTTTTTGTACTTTCGTTTAAAACCAACAAATGCACCAATTGAACTACGTTTTGTTTCTTTAGAAAGGTCAATTACTTTTCTGCAACAGAACATTAAAATGGGTTTAAAATGTCTTATGTCTGGGTTTTTTTGGAAGCGTAAAGTCGGGTAGTCAAAATGATGATGCCGTTTAGAACACTTTAGCTAAGGAAACCTATCTTAGTGTCAATAGATATATGATAGAACATAAAAAGTTTTGTATATAGCCAAATTTTCAGAGAAATTGACTCAGCCAATTTCTTCGTAGAGGTTTTTATAGGTTTTTACAAAAAACTGGTTTATCACTCTCGAGTTTGCTTGAAATAGAAACAAAATTGACTTAAAAAGATGAGAGATTGAACAATAAACACTTTTTATTTGCAGAAAACCATAGATTAATTGGTGAATGTTATTTTTTAACGTACGAAAAGGAACCAAAAAACTTTCTGTAATCGGCTTACTTGGTGTGTTTAAGTTTTACCAACCTTCAGCAATAAAATAACTTATAACTTTTCAGAAAACCCACAAAATGGCTTGCCATGTCGGTCTCTTCTTCGATGTGGACACGAACACCTGTCAATTCAAGGATCAAGTGGCTCTTTGTGGAGGAAGCCCTGCTCAACCAGCCCAACAACAGCCGTGAGTTATAAAAGTTAAAATCAATCTTATAGTTAGTTGGTCTTCTTTATTTTATCACTAAACACTTTTTGTTGTGAAACTTATTAACCAACTTTCAGAGCTGGCCCCTACTCTCAGCCTCAACCACAACAACCACTTCCTCAACAACCACCAGTGAAGTAAGTATAGTCCTTTTTAAAGCTAAACACGTAATGTTCTAAGCCTTATCTTGAAGTTGAATGATCTAGAATGATAATCTGGTTATAAATTATTCTTGTTCCAGGACTCAGACCTACATTCAACCACAGCCTCAACCACAACCACTTCCCCAACAGCCGGCTCAGCCACAGTAAGTTTTCACAAATTCATCGAATGAGTTAAAGCTAATCTAACTTTTAGTCAACTTTTAAAACTCATTATACACTCATTTTCTATTTTCAGACCGCAGCAGCCACTCCCACAACAACCACAGTAAGTTTTTGCACTTTTTAAATGGGTATAAGACCGTACTTTGTTCTATTATCTAGTTAAATAATATCTAGAAAGTTCTATGTAAAATATAAGCTGGGTTCTTTATATCATTTTCAATTTATTTTTAGACCACAAACCTACACTCAACCAAGACCCCAACCACAGCCACTTCCTCAACAGCCAGTCCCGCTACAACCACTTCCACAACAGCCTCTTCCCCAACCAACACAGTAAGTCAAAGATTATATTATTTTATAAAATGCTGGCTAAGCAATTGTATGTTTTTAGAAACGGAGGCTACAACCAACCACAGACTCTCCCAGCTCAGGACAGCACTCTCCCCGCTGGCATCTCATGCGCCGGAAAGCCTGGTGAGTAAATGTTTAAGTATTGTACCAAGTCTAGCTTGCAAGTAGTTATTCTATATCACAAACTTTTCAGATGGAATCTATGGCCTCACCGGATGCACCCCACAATTCTATCAATGCTATCGTGGAAACCCGAAGATGAACAAATGCTTGGACTCGCTTTTCTACAATGTCATGAATGGAATGTGTGACTTCAAGGAAAGAGTGCCGGCTTGTGGCGGGTTGGTTTAATAGCTTGGGATTTTTAAAGCCACAAAAAAGCCAATAATTTCTCATTCTTTCAGACTTCTCCCATCACCAACCCCATCAACTCCCACCATTGCTCCCAAACCCGCCCAATCGCAGCCAAGTAAGGCCATCACGAATTCAAATAAAACTCAATGATTTTATGAATCAGAGTCCGTCGCGACCCATCTGAGAGTGAATGGGAAGAGTTTGGCTTGATAGAAAAGCACGGGAAAAAGAAAAAGTTATTGGAAAGAAGAAGAAAAAGTCAAAAGGAACGAGCAAAAGAAGTGGCTCCATACTTTGCTTCGGCTTTGATGGTGATGCCCTTTTTTGCCTCGTGTACCACAATGTCTTTTCTTCTTTTTCTCAATCCATACTGTAATCCCGATGCGCTATTTGATCGAGCACTTATCGATGAAATTATGAGAGAACCAACTGAAAATTACAGAGAGTATAGAGGTAAATAAAAGAAATGCCCTTGGTTGATCGCTTTTAAGTTTAGTTTCCATTCGCCTAACATACCTTGGTTGCAAAAAGCTATTTAGAGAGTTGAGCATGATAAGGCTTACCTAAGCGCTCGGTGTCGGGCTTCAGTGCGCCAGATACCATGCGCTTGCCTGAGTTCAAAGTACACGCCGGGTTTGTTCTACTTACCTGCTTATGGCACTCCTCTTTCGTTTGCTAAACAAGCTGTTTATCCCTTGGTTACTTTAAGATAACCCTTACTCAACTATATCAACTATTTAGCATTCTCGTGCCAGGGCAAGCAAGATGGATACTACAATCAGGGATGCAGCAACTGGTATTGGGCGTGTGTCTCCGGAGTCGCTATTCAGGTAGGCAAAATAAATCGCTAAAGCTTATCAATCAACTCAGCATCAATGCAACGGAATGAACTTGTTCTTCTCGGCGCAAACAATCCGATGTGACTTGAAGCAATGGGTGCCCGAGTGTGGAGGAAAGATTCAACCAAAGATTCAACCATCCCCACAACCCCAACAACCGTGAGTTTCTGAGTTTTTAGAGTTTTTCTGAATCGTAATTCTTTTGAGTTATAGCTTTTATTAAATTCTTTCAGCAGCCTCCCAGCTCAAGCTCCAGCTCAAGCTGCTCAATCGTGCATGGGCAAATTGGATGGTCTCTACACAATGGGAGCCTGCTCAATGGACTATCTCTCGTGTTTCCAGGGACAAGGAATTGTTGGTTTAGAAATCCAAAAGATAGTTAGATTGCTAGTTTCTGCATTGGATTGTACACTAGTATTTAAATTCAGCCAATCAACTTTTTCCAGGTCTCGAGCTGCTCATCGAACTTGATCTTCAACCAAGCGACCGGCGGATGCGACTACGTCAATAATGTGGCTGGATGTGGAAAGAGCACACCACAACAAGATATGGTGGGATTTTTTGAAAATAGTAAAAGTCACGTTACTGAAAATGAGTCTGACAAATTCGAAACCTAAAATTTCAGCCTCAACCACAGCCACAGCCACAACCCCAACAACCCCAGCCTCAGCCAAAGATCCCCAGCTTCGATTGCAGCAAGTGAGTTGGAGGAATTCTTTATTTTGAAAAAAGAGAATTTTACTTGATTTATTTTGATTCTGAAATGTTCACCTCAAATTTAGCAAAGCTGATGGCTACTGGGCCACATCGAAATGCTCGGAGTTCTACGTCCTCTGCCAAATGGGACGCGCCATTCAAGAATTGCCGTGCCAAGTTGGACTCGCTTTCTCAAACACCCTTCAGCAATGTGAATACAAGTGAGTGCATCTGTTCAAAGGTTCTAGTAATTTGAAATACAATTAGTTATACTTGAAATTCTTTGTAGGTTGACGCTGAACGAGTGCAACCCATTGGCCCCACCACTACAACAGCCACAACAGCCAATCTTGAAGCCAATTCCACAGGTGTTTTTGCTTTTTATTTATCTAGTGTAAAAAATATAACAATTATAAGGTCTAAAACTTGAATGTTCTCATTTAAAAATGGAATTTTCAGCCTCAACCCCAGCCACAGCCTCTTCCCGCTCGAGACACGACGAACCTCTGTGCCCAGAAGATGAATGGACTCTACTCAACTGGATGCAGCAGCCAGTAAACCTTTATTAAACTTGTTTTAAAGCCTATAAGTTTCAATATTGTAACCAAAACCAATTTTTCAGGTACATCATGTGCACGAACTTCCAAACGACTCCCCTCTTCTGCCCAAGCACTCTCGTCTTCGATTCGTCCATCAACCAGTGCAACTATCCAAACTTGGTTTGTTTTAAAATAAATTAAAGACTTCATTTTGCTAGTTAAATTCGTAGAAACTTCAAATTTCGTTCATTTGAGGTTTCCACCTGTCAATCGGCTCCTTTGCCCCAATCTCAACCAGTGATCCAGCCTCAACCAATGATCCAGCCTCAACCACAACAACCAATTGCTCAACCAATGGTCAGTTTTTAAGAAAATTCTGAAATATTGCCACTTTATGCGAAAGCTTAGAGTCATTAAAGTCTAAGGAGTTTTGGAAAAGCTGCCGCCAAACTGGAATTCTAACTCAGGCTCAAAGACTTAGAAAGTCTGACCGGACAATTCTTTTAGTCCTGCAAAAATTATCCACTTTAAGAATGCGAAGTTCTACTCCAGTTGCTTTTCCAAAAGATTTTTATCTATAAACTTATTTCAAGAGCAATTTCCAGCTGTTCCCCCAACAACAGCAACCAATGGCTGGACCATATGGCCGCAAATGAGCGCTCACTTCTTTGACCGAGCCTAGGACCAACACTTGTCAATAAATATGGGTCTTCAATAAATTTTTTATAAAAATCGTTTTTCTCACTTGCCGGTACTGGTTGTGAAATTTGTAAAGTTTTTATTTGTCTTAATTTTCGTAGAATAAAAGGTAAATCTAAACATTTGAAGAGTTTAGTAGTATGGATTGAAGCGCAGAAAAACGGCCATAGTTATCAAAACTCCAAACTTAAAGCACAAAATTTTAGAAAATCTAGAATTTGAACAAATCTCAGCTCAAAGTCGTTTGCAAAGACGAAATTCTCAATTGGGAGTTCCTGGTAGAAAAAGAAGGGAAAAAGGGAACGCCGGAAGGGAGTTCATTGAAATGGGAGAAGATTGACAAAAAAGGAGAAAGAATGAGAGAAGCGATTGAGTGATTGTCGATGGATTGGATTTGGATGATCCATTGTGATATCCGAGATGAGAAGAAGAAGAAAAGACCCATCCATCCTCTTCACATTGAGAGTATCTCTTTCCATTCCATTCATTTTCCCCTTCATCCCCTTTTTGCGCATCCGCATCCATCGAAATGGCCTCAATTTCGCTTCCCTTCTTCTTTTGATTGCACGCTGCAATCTGGATTTGGATTGTCAATCATTTCGTTATTCTGCAATCTTTCGTCTATTGATTTAGGAATTGTTAAACTCTTACTGAAAGTTTTCTATTGACAACATGACTATAACATTCATTCGATGAATTGTGGAACATTCGATACGCGCCCAGCCCCTTTTCCTATTAGCAATCCAACTTTGAGCTCAAATTTCTTGGTATTGGGCTACTGAATGTAAATAGTTTTTGTACCAATCGACAGAGAAAGACTTGGCGCATCCAATGATATGAAAAATATTTAAATTGAACAGCTCAACACCAAGATATTTGAGTTTAAAGTTGGACTGCTAATGGGAAAAGGGGCTCGGCGCGTATCAAATGTCCAATATTCGATAGCTTTGGAACTCTTGAATTGTTTACTTGTCCCAGAACTTTTAAAGCCTTAGAGATCCCGGACATTAGACTAGACATCATTTCAAGCTCAGCCTATCAATCTGTTAATATTTTATGCCATTACAAGAACTTTCTCTCCCCAATGCTAGCTAGTTACTTCAAAAATGTTAAGTCAACAAACGTAATCAATTCTCGAACCTGCTTCTTATTTTTTATCACTCTTTTCGCGCACCTATCAGATCATCCGGTCGTCGCATCGGAAGGCAAAAAAAAGGAAAGAAGACGAAAAGAGCTGCCAGTTGGCACATGCCGAGAAAACTAGGAAAACAGCTTTTTGCTTTTCTTTGGTCATTGCTAATCTTCTAACTGACTTCAATTTCTTTAGGGTTTCTTTCTAACCTTTTTATTCATTGTTCCTATTGTTTCTGTTCCTTATGGCTTGCAGAATTCTTTGACTCTTTGCCTTTGACCGTAAAATATAGCTTTCTTTTTTTCTTTTCTCCATTAATCTAGTATAAAATCGCAATATTTTGAACTGTCTACGAAATTTGATAGATTCTTGAACTCTTTACCCGAATAACACACAAAACCCGTCTCTATCCAGGTCTCCATTGTTATGAATTGTATTTGCTGGCCGTTTTTCTGTTCTTCTCGATACTCAAAGAATTCTCAGAATCATCGCTTTCTGATTTTCTTTGTTACTTACTTTTTTTTGCTTTAAATAAGCTTAAGATATTTCCGATGAAAACCCGATTATTGTTCTTGATTTTTCCTCTCGGATGCGTGGCTGTGTTCCCGAATTTTGGCATGATTCCTGGTGTAAGTTAAGAAAATTAGATCTTACAATGTTTTAGCATCATCATCTTGGGGGGAGGTTTTATGTGCTATATATACCTTGATCTCAAGGTCTGATATCTGGGTTCATAGCGCACAAAACCTCCGCCCTCCCAAGATGACACAGACTACATTGCCAACAAAAGTGCGACTCTCAACTTTGAAAGTCTAGATAAAAATTATGTGTACTTCAATCGACTTAATATTCGGTACTGCTGCAGGAGACCTAATCGAAATTTGCCTATGAAAAAATCAGAGAGATTCTTTTGATTTTGGTTGGGTGATTCTCTTGGAAGCGATTTCGCGTAATCATCACGCTCCCTGTAATTTCCCGAAACAAATATATCTGATTTTTAAAAAGAAACCCTTTTCAGTTCTACCGTCAACCCAGCCAACCCCCACCACCGATTCCCCAACCTCAATCTCATTCATTTATCGATCAGATCAAACAGTATAATAATGTTGAAGACAGTTTGGATGCTGGTTTGTGAAAAACTGGTACACTTTCAAGTTTCGTTCTTAGGAATGGCTCAAAATTATCTCAGCAATGCTCCATATATGGAACAAGAGACTGAAGATTGTACTGCACTTCCAAACAGAACAAATTCAATGCCTCACGTTTTTCAATGTGATCTTGGTGAGTAAAAAGTTCAATAGAATTATTTAGATATCTCAGAAATTTCCCTAACAACTTTTATCCTCACTTTTAACTCAGATTTTCTAATTTTACTGAACTAAGTGTGCGTTACATTGATGGTTCAGTGAGAATCAACAGAAAATAAAAACTTGGAGAGTCTGTAAAAAGCACTTAGAGTCCAGGTAAGACAAACATTGGGAGAAAGAAGGAATTCGGGTGTGAACTGAACTAGAGAAACTACCAGAAATCCCCCAAAGACTATTTTCACTTTGCAGACGAGGATGATAATTCACTCTTTATCATTCACAATGCTGCGGTCACAAATTACACGGGAGACACAAGATATCCAGTGGATTTCACCTCTCCGATCAGAATTTTCTTGGATGTGACGAGTCGAGTGAATAGGAGGTGAGCAGATTGGTGGTAAAAGACAAGCTTTTCGTTCTTTTATTTAAAACCAATAAATGCATCGAGTGCAACAACAATTAACTTCATTTTCTTCATGATTTTTCATAGAGTTCGCAAAATTATCTGATTTATTGCTTTGTCTTCTTTGTACTGTACCCATTAAATTTTGTTTTCTTAAAAAAACGGGTTTTCTTTCTATTGTGATCTTTTTGTGTTTGACTTTTATTGGGTTGGTAAATTGAAACCTGCGGGACTTTGAACTAAAATTTATTCAACATAAAACCATCAATTCATTCCAAATAATTTCCATTATTATTGACGACTTCTGCCCATTTTACAGGCAATTTGCGGATTCCTCTTTCGTGGTAGGGTTTTGGTTTTGAATCGAAAAACTTTCAAAGCCAATTTTTGACTGCTTCTTCCGAATCGAACTGTTCTCCCGCAAGCTTTTTTTATCTGCGAGTCCCGCGAAATAGCCGGCGGTTTTCAATTCACCAACCCAATAGATTTGCTAAAGCTTTACTTCAATTTGAAACAAATTCATGCTAGACACTTTCTGGTTACTTTTAAAACTCATATTACAATCAGATCGACTTTAAAAAAAATTTTAAACAACTAATTTCAGATTTGATAATCTTGGTGTTGATGTCTCGTTATACAAGCGCTCAACGGGATGGTTTGGATGTGGATGGCTTTTCATTCCTAGTTTCACTCTATTGTACGTGAATATAAAAGCGATCAAATACTATTTTACTTTAGAAATAATGGAGATGTTTGTGAGGAGAATCAGTCATGTCCTTTGGGTAGAGGACGACAAGTATTGGAGTTACCCCTAGATCCACAAAAACTCTTCACGAGATTCTTTCGGATGTTTCACAATGATATGGTAATGATTGAGATGTCTGACAAATAGAAAATTGCCAATAAAATAAATGAATAATAAATAAATACCATATTTTCTCTAATAGTAGTGAGCCTTAAGCTTGTCTAAATTGCTCGAAATCTCGAGAACCGCTTATCAGAACCTTATCGATGTGGGGTCGGAAAATGTAGCTGACGATGAGATCTAGTGGGGGATTTGAGTGTTGAGCTTCTGTGAAAACTTTGAAAGCCGTAAAATAGTCACCAACTCGGCTCTTCGGGGTCAACTATTAGAGAAACTAATCATTCAATAGCCTTGAATCTCCTCTTGAAGACTAGACAAACTAAACTACTGTATTTTCTCTAATAGTATTGAACCCTGAGCGTTGCCTAAATTCCTCGAAATCTCAAAACCCGCTTATCAGAACCTATCGATGTGGGGTGGGAAAATATAGCTGACGATGAGATCTAGTGGGTGATTTGAGTGTTGAGGTTCTGCAAAAGCTTGGAAACCGTCAAATAGTCACCAACTCGGCTACAAATCTACCCTAACAAATCCAACAAAGCTTAAAGAAGCTGGTAACTAAAGGAGAAGCTGATCTCAATGAAGCTAGTCCCTAATACTAGTCCATAAGCTTGCCTAAATTGCTCGAAATCTCGAAAAGTGCTTATCAGAACCTATCGATGTGGGGTTGGAAAATATAGCTGACGATGAGATCTAGTGGGTGATTTGAGTGTTGAGGTTCTGCAAAAGCTTGGAAACCGTCAAATAGTCACCAAATAGCTGCCGGGGTGCACTTAGAGAAAATATGTTAATAAGAAATCGACATTTTTTTAAATGAAATTTACCAAAATGATTTTTGATTATCGAATTTCAGCAAGCTTATCAATTGGTGCTTCGTGTTCGAGACAATTCTCGTCCCTTCAATGACCTCTTTTGTGCAACGATTCAAACACGAATCTCTTTTGATTATTGATTTACAAAATATAGCCTCAATTTCAAAAAAACTGGTATCAACAATAGTTTAATTTATTGTCTTTCAACTCATTCATTACTCTTTTAGTTTTGCCAAGATTTGTTCAGTTGTAATTTCTTGTGCTTTATTTATAATAAACATTCCTTTATTCAAAAGATAAAGCAAAAAAAAGAAAAAGATAACGAGATCATAGACATTCAAAGAAAGGCCATAAAATGAGAAGAAAGATATTAGGAGAGATCTAGAATCACTACAATTGCTATTAGCTCAAAGAAAACAATTCTGTACACAGTGAATTTCTGTTCACCCGTCATGACTTTGCAAAGATTCAAATCTGAAGACCCGAATGAATGGATGAGTTTGACTTTGGCTTGGCTTTGATTTAGTCCAAATTCCTTGCACACGTCATCTTCGGAAGTGCTCTTCCTGAAATGAATTTATAAGGAAAAGTTTTTGATTACTGAACACTTATCAAAGTTTAAGCAACAATTTCCTTTGTCTTTAAATCATTTTAAAGGCCAACCTTTCAACTCACCAGTTCAAATTTATTCAAAAATGAAGATGATCGAGAGATTGTTTGCTGTGTGTGCATTGATATCCTCGTCATCTTTTCCGGATTCACAAACGATTCAATTGTTGATGTTCCGCTTTCTCTCTTCATAAAAACATCATAGAATTCAATGGGTAATTGTGCGTCATTAAGAATACTGATGCTCATCTTTTGATATCTGAAATTTTGAAAGTAAAGTTTTGTAGAAGTAAAAATTTCTACCGTAATCCACACAAAGAATCAATAGATAGTCTTAGTCAAGATATAGACAAAAGAAAAAGTTCTAGTTCATTTCTAATGTTTCAAAATCTTTCCTAACACTTCATGGAATGGGCAGAATGGTTAAAAATAAATTCTAAATGAGATGATTTCTTTCTTTTAAATTGAAAGCTATCGATTGAATAGTAAACAATCGTGGGAGTTGATGAGGTAATTGGTTCAATGAATCAGTTGAAAGTTTTCACAAAAAGTTCAAAGAGAATTCAAATCCCACGTACGGTCAAATAGAAGAGTGGAAAGGGAAAGGAAAACGGGAATTTCAAGTTGCAGAATGACGAAAATGTCTACCGTAATCCTCACAAAGAATCAATAGATTGTCTTAGTCAAGATATAGACAAAAGAAAAAGTTCTAGTTGATTTCTAATGTTTCAAAATCTTTCCTAACACTTCAAGCCTCGAAAAAGAACATTCCTACAGTAATTCTTGAGATTTTTGGTTGTTGTAAAGCTTTTGAGAGGGGGATATTATTTTAAGGCTTTTGGCGATTCATTTCTCTTTCCATTTTTCATTTTTTTAGACCGAGTCACGAGGGTTTGAAGTGCGTCACTGAAAATCTCAAAAAAAACCTCAGAAATGACCACAACTACAACCTGAATCCTCCCAGAGAAATTTTAAGATCGGAATGTGTCAAGGGAAACTGTTTCGACTGAAAGTGATGTGAAAAAGCTCTTACTGTTTACTTAGAATAGATCTTTAAAGGATTTGAGTAGGAAGAGAGTCTCTAACAAAGTAAAACAAGGTAAAACAATCTGTAATATTGCAAAATCTCCAATTACATCATTAATTGAAAGAGTTGAAAGCTTTACTAAAGCAAAAAATCGTTCTAAGTTATTTTTGTCATTCATTTTTATATTTTGTTGCAAAAACTCTCCAGCGAACTCTTCGAAAAGCGGAATTCCCTGAATTCATTGTTTCTTTCCAATCAATTCCCCAAGTCAATCTAACCTTTGTTCAATCTACATAGAGATTTTGAGAGAAATTGATATATGACTTTGCAAATGATCGAAAAACACAGCATGATCTGTTCACCAAATCAAATGCACTCAGGTTTGCACAATTATTTATAGAGGTGTTGAATCTGAGATTTCAATAGCTGAAACATCAAAAGTGAAACAAGTTTGCCTCATTCAGCTTTTCAATGAATGAATGCGAGTCAAAAATATAAGCAATCAAAGCAATCAAAAAACGGGAAACAAATTTGAAACAATTTTTCTTTGTGAGTCTAAATTTGGAGGGCCAATTTTGGAGTGAATTTTGGAGTTGAATCCTTTTTGAATTGGTGAAGTGAAGGTGGGTGACGCCTATTTAATGTCCATTCATGCGTAAAAGTTCTTTGAAAAGCGGAAAAGTCAAAGGATTAAATAGAGGAAAAGAATGAAACGGAGATCTGTACTTAGAAAAGGGAAAATGGGGAACTGATAGATTAGAAATCTGAAGACAAAGGGGTGACGGTGTTGTGAAGCAACTTATTGACAGATTTGATAAGGAAAGCGGTGTTGTAAGTAACTTAAGCTTTAAGAACACTCCCACGAGTTCCTCTATGAATGAACCGGTTGATTTGAAGATTTCAAGCCTAGAGTTGAGGATGAAAAGTTTCATGACAAGAAAATCAAAATCGACTGAGGTTTTTGAATCAAAATCTTGCATAGAAATTGAGCCAAATCGGCTTCTTATATAGAGATCTAACTTTTGAATGTGACGTGAATGATCTTCGAACAATGTGACCAAATTTTAGAAGCACTAAGCTCTTAATTTCGAAGGAAAGAACGCAAGGAACGCAAGGAAATGACGTGACTGATTTGCAGAGGACCAAGTGTGATGAAAATGAAATTTTGGCCATTTTTGGGGTGGGCACCTCCACGCAAAAGCGTGTGTGCGTGTACCTTAGAAGAAGAAAAGAAAAGAAAAGAAAAGAAAGGAAAGGAAAAGAGAGAAATGACCGCGGGGGAACAAAAGGAAAATCAGTGAGTGGATGAAAGCGAGGGTGGACGACCGGTTGGATGTTTGCTTTTTGAAGGACCCTTCGGGCATTTCTTCTACAATACATCATCACAAAAACACTGCT
This sequence comes from Mesorhabditis belari, assembly GCA_958450365.1. NCBI lineage: Eukaryota > Metazoa > Nematoda > Chromadorea > Rhabditida > Rhabditidae > Mesorhabditis > Mesorhabditis belari. Next base: position 1,399,868 of record CAUEEP010000915.1, read on the forward strand.
TTCTTTCTCCATTTTCTCTTTGACCATCGAAAAGCTCTTGAATTGCTTTGGAAAAACAGCTCTTCTCGTATAGTGCTTCCGTCTATTAGTCATTCAAGATTTCGTTTTAAAGTTGGATCAAAGTTGAAACAAAATGTACAATAAAGTGAATACTTACAGCCAAGCAAGGTCAGTAGCTTTGTTAAGCTTTGTTAAGCTTTGTTAAGCTTTGTTAACAAGTATTAAGCTTTGTTTAACAAATTCTTGCTGAAAACTAAGTACAGAAACGAAATGACAATGAAAAAAACATAGAAGCTTTTAGAAATTGAATAACTTTGCAAAAAGAATATAGAAAAATAAGCTTACTTTGTTGAAAACAACTTGCTGCAACTCTTGCACTATCTCAGAGTGAACTCCTTTTGGAAATTTTTCTATTATAGATCTATTTATAGATTTTTGGGATGAGTGAATTGAATAGGATTTTTGAAATTCTTCTATTGTTATCTAGTTATTCTTTTTGCTTTTTGGGTAAGGGCGTGCATCGGGGAATGAGTCACAATTGAGGGAAAAACGAGTGAGAAAGTTGAAATGATTAGTATCCGGGTGGGGTTGATCTTTTGATTTTATTTGACTTGTACAGAAGATATAGATTTTTGGTTATTGAAATTGGGTTTAAAGCTAGTCTCAAATGGAAGTTCATCTTAAAAAACTGGTGCTACAACAGTTGGAGTTCAGGGAATGAAAATGGCAAAGTAGAAAAAGCTGAATACTTAGACTATGGCATTAATACAGATCTACAAATCGTAGAGATTGATAATGATAAGTAATGAGAATGATAAGTAGTGATAGATTCAACAATAAGAACAAAATAGAAACAAGTCTAGACTCAAAGCCTCCTCTTCTCAATATTATGTAGGTACTTTCAATGTGCTCTTCTCAAACGATCATTGAGACAACTGAATAACAAATCCCTCCTTTCAATCGTTTAAAAAAACGACAAGTACATTATTAATACGTCACTGTTTATGTTGTAGAAGTCTTGCATAAACAGCCACTCTGTGTGACTGTGTTTTTCTCTTTTCTCCATTGAAAGACACAAGTTGTGTTCCAAAAAGAGGCGAGAAGAGAAAAAAAAATCAAATCTCTGCCCCTTTTGGGTCAAAAATAGTAATCAAAACAAACGCTTTTAGAAAATGAAACAATAAAAAGATTGGATTTGTACACCGAATCGCTTGTGACATTTTGCTATATTATTTTAGTGAAAAGAAGTTCGGATACGGTTCCAATATGGTTCGGATATGGTTCCAATATGGTTCTAATATCTTTTAATCAAAGGTTCAAAGAAAAAATTAAAGAAAATTGAGTTCAGGGTTTTCTTTATGAAAAATTTCATTTAATTTACTGAGGACAGTTTTTCAATGAAAGAATGGAAGAAGAAATAAAACCTTTTAGAAAACTAACTAAATGTGACTGAAAAAATAAATCGTCGCAATGATATCATTTGTCAAAACATGTGTCTGAGACAAGGAGCACGATTAAATGTTAAACCCAAAAAGAAAACATGAAAGATAATAATTCTGGAGTTTATACCAATCTGAAGACTTAGCTAGCTAGAGCAAATAGTAGCTCAAATAGCTTAGCTAGCTCAGACTTAGCTAGCTCAAATTGCTCAGTAGCTCAAATAGCTCAGGCTCAATTGCTCAGTAACTCAAATAATTCAGAATTAGGACTAGAAAGACTTGGATGATTGAAAGATTCAAATGGATATGAGCTTTGGAACTTTTGACAACTTTCAACTTAGATTAAGATTAGACGAATTGAGGTAGAGAACCGCAAAGTTGAAACACACTTTGCATGACTAGACTGCTTTTGATTCCAACTTTATATTGTTCTTTCTTCTGAACAAAGACTTCCTCTGTATTCAGATTTCCCCCTCTTTTCTTGAGAAACTCTTCTTCATCTACGTCTTAAAATCTATGACTCAAAAAGTCGAACAAAAAAAATTGCAGAAATCTTTTACAAAAGATTTCCTTTACTTGAACTTGACAAAAACGATATAAACATTCTACGTAGAGGGACAAAGACAAAAAAAACGCTCAAAAACAAATATGGAGTTACGTAGAGATCATTCAATTGAGAGAAAAGAAGACAATACTTGAAGAAATCCACAGGGAAGAGAATCTCTTTTGTGTTTTTTTTTTCCTTTTTCTATCGAGTCAAATGATCCATCAAAGAAACCGAGTTTTTCTCTAAAGTGTACAAGACAAAAACTATTCTATATTTGGCAATTAGTAAATAAGGAAGGGAAAAACAAGATTTACTATAGATTTTGATTTTTAGAGATAAAAAAATAGTGGTAGTCGGTAATAGTTTGAAAGTCACAACGGAAGCTTGTCAACTAGAAGTCAACTACAATTTGCAAGATAGCGAAAAACAAGCTACCGTAAATACTGTAATAGTACCCCACCCCCCTCGTACAGTCGCGTAGTCGCAAAAGTTTTTTAGTATTTCATTTTTTTCAAAGCGCCCGTACTTTCAAAAATGCGTCTTTTGTATCAAAAAATAGCCCTGAATTTCAGCTATTTTTTGATACCTAAGCGCGCATTGTAGCATAAACCAGTGTCGAGAAACAGTCATTCAAAGCTAGGCTACGTAACACTCCGCACCGTCATTATGCGGGTGGCTTACTAATAGAGTATTTACGGTAGTTATTGCAAAAATGAACTCCTCCTGGACCTGGATACTACCGTATTTCTACCACTTAGCAAAAATTTGGAAGTAGTTAGCGATGCGCCTGAGCTACATATCTCTAGAGAGCTTGCAGCATCTACCCCCACCCCGGGCCTGCCTATTTTTCAAAGCGCCCGTACTTTCAAAAAATGCGTCTTTGGTATCAAAAAATAGCTGAAATTCAGGGCTATTTTTTGATATCTAAGCGCCCATTGTAGCATAAACCAGTGTCGAGAAAAACTCGTTCAAAGCTAGACTACGCAACGCTCCGCACCGTCATTATGGGGGTGGGGTACTATTACCGTATTTACGGTAAGTTCTAACAATGGAAAATTGTGTTTATGTAAATCCAATGGATAAAAGAATAAATGAGAATTTAAAGGAAAGAATTTGAGCTTTTTACACAAAATGGGAGTGGGACAAATGCGACCTTTTTTTGCGCACCCGGACATTTGCGCACCTTTTTTTGCCGCACCTTGCCGCACCTTTTTTCGCGTTTTAAACAACCTCTAAAAAGCTAATATTAACCAATTTCTATTCCAAATGTTGTTTTTCTAGGTAATTTGAGGGTGTCGAATTCAAATTTTGACATAACAGAGCGTGTGGAACCAATTTGAAAGACAAATTTGAAAGACAAAACGGCTAGATCAAATTACAGAAAATTGTCGATTTTTCTCTTTGTATAACTCCGTCCGTTTGTTTCCAAAAGCTCTGATATGTCAAAATTTGAATTCTACACCCTCAAATTACCTAGAAAAACAACATTTGGAATAGAAATTGGTTAATATTAGCTTTTAGAGCTTTTTTAAAACGCGAAAAAAGGTGCGCTAATGGGCAAGGTGCGGAAAAAAAGGTGCGCAAATGTCCGGGTGCGCAAAAAAAGGTCGCATTTTCCCCACTCCCCACAAAATAGCAAAAATAGAGGTTTTCAGTAATGAAAAGAAAGAATATTGCGGGAAAATAGTCAAGCTATCCAGCAGTGTCATCATCATTTGCTTTATAAAGATAAATAGAGAGGGCAAATCAATATTCACATAACTTTAAGCCATGTAATTGTAATTGCACTATATTCATGAAAATCTAGATCTAAAAATCTAGACATTTGTCTAAGAAACTAAACTGAAAATGTATAAGAGTCAAATATTTATGTATTTCTTTTAAAGTTGATTTGGGGGTGGGGTGGAAAAGAGAAAGGGTTTATTCAAATCGACTCATTCAAACCATCGATGACTCTTCTCTCCGTTCAACAAAAATCCACCTCAAAATAGTCGATGAGTCAACAGAATATTATTCTGCACTTACCTTGGCAGTACTTTTATGTTTGCATAAGTCTATTGTCAATATTCGTCAAAATGCCAAAAAAAATAGTCATACACCAATTTAGATGATTATTTATTTAGTTAAAAAGAACTTAGTTAGAAAGAAATAATAAAAGTCCTTAAAAATTTGAGTTTACGGGGTAGGCTAGTTTCCGCAACAGGATCATTTGCGATCATTCATTTGCTTGATAACAAAACTTGCTTGATAACTTGGGGTAGGCTAATTTCCGCAATTTTTTTTGCGCAACAGGGTCATTTGCGCAACTCTCCATAACTTTCTTCTAAGCCGGCCAATCTTAATGATTTTGGTGTCATTTTATTGCACTTATTAAGATCTACAAAATGAAATCAAAATCATAAAGATTGGCCGAATTAGAAGAAAGTTATGGCGAGTTGCGCAAACGACCCAGCTGCGCAAATGATCCTGTTGCGCAAAAAAAATTGCGGAAACTAGCCTACCCCGAGTTTACATTAAAAATCTTCGTCATTAGTATGGCTATGTGGGCTTTATTGTTGTGAAAGTGTTAAGAAAACTAATAAAGTTCTGAATTTTAGATCTCCAAGCTTGTGATAGCTTGTGATTCTAAATTTCCCTTCAATAAGTGAAAATCAAAAGTAGAATTTGATTATAACAATCAATAGATATGGAAAACACCTTGAATCTATTAAAATCAGGTTTAAGACTTTATTTTTAGCTCTTTGCCATTGTTAAAAAGGAAAAATTAGAGATAAATTTGATTTTAGATTCAAAAATCTCTCCAAATTAAAATACAAAAAAAGAAAATTAAAAAGTCTATACTAAAAGTCTAGTAGTGCACCCTGACGAGCCGAGTTGATGACTATTTTATGGCTTTCAAAGTTTTCACAGAAGCTCAACACTCTAATCCCCCACTAGATCTCATCGTCAGCTACATTTTCCGATCCCACATCGATAGATTCTGATAAGCGGTTTTCGAGATTTCGAGGAATTTAGGCGACGCTCAGGATGCAATACTATTAGAGAAAATACAGTAGTTTAGTTTGTCTAGTTTTCAAGAGGAGATTCAAGGCTATTGAATGATTAGAGTACCGTATTTTCTCTAATAGTTGACCCCGAAGGGCCGAGTTGGTGGCTATTTTACGGCTTTCAAAGTTTTCACAGAAGCTCAACACTCTAATCACCCACTAGATCTCATCGTCAGCTACATTTTCCGATCCCACATCGATAGGTTCTGATAAGCGGTTCTCGAGATTTCGAGGAATTTAGGCGACGCTCAGGATGCAATACTTTTAGAGAAAATACCGTATCAATTTTTGGTCTTTTGGACTTAAAAGATCTCAAAATTTGTCTCAGATTTTTGTTGCTATTCAAACGTTTACTCAATTGCTCAAAGTGTATTCTTGTTTACAATAAAAAGAGAAAATAAAAACAACACAAATTTTGGAATTCTCTTTTCAATTTATCACGAGTTTATGTAACTATATTTCTTTTGAAATCGAGTGACGTGAATTTGAACATACCGGGGAATTTATGTGTGTTTAGGTGTGCGGAGGGCTTTCGTTTTTGTCTTGATGCACTTTGAGATCACTTGTTGCAACAAATCTCGCCGAATTTGGATCTATGTTTCAAAAAAATGTTTGTAAACAGGTTTTTCAGACAAAACATGCACAAGTTCTCGTGAAAAGTCACCTGATCAGCTTTGCAAAATTTGTCTAATCTAATCTGCTTTGAAAATCTAATCTGTCTAATCTTACTGTAAGCGTCTGACATACGCAATCCAGTGATAACATTGCTGGTCTAGTTATCCAGTTAACATAAACCAATCTTTCAAGTTAAAGTTAACATAAACCAATCTTACATCAATGTACTAAATAAACTGTGCTTTGGAAAGCTCATCTAGTTCATCTAGATCTTAATTCAAATCCTTCTAACTATTAACTTTCCCTCAAAAGATGAATCACATCTCGATTCCCATTCACAAAAAAGCTGTTATTTGTTTGTTTTCAAAACAGGAAGTCCCAACAAGGGAAAGGTTGTTTTTTGGAAAACACAAAGGAAAGAGTTAATTCTTGAATGTCCTTCAATTCTCTTCTCATTCACGTGTTTCTCTTTCTCTTTTTTTTTGGAAAAAGGCCAATCGGGTCTTCTTTTTTCTTTTCGAGACAAATGTTTGTTCTTTCAATTGAGAGATGCGCAAAATGGAGATACTCGACCGCTTCCGCCAGATTTTTTCACGGAAAAGGGAAAGATTTGACGTGTACCATTGGAAATGAAGCGGAAAATGGGCATAGGGAAGAGTTGGGAATCTGTGAAGAACTTGCTTAAAGCTTATCTTAAAGTTAGATTAGCAATTTGGGGAGTGGGACAAATGCGACCTTTTTTTGCGCACCCGGACATTTGCGCACCTTTTTTTCCGCACCTTGCCCATTCGCGCACTTTTTTTCGCGTTTTAAAAAAGCTAATATTAACCAATTTCTATTTCAAAAGTTGTTTTTCTGGGTAATTTTAGGGCGTAGAATCGAAATTTTGACATATCAGAGCTTGTGGAAACAAACGGACGGAGTTATACAAAGAGAAAAATCGACAATTTTCTGTAATTTGATCTAGCCGTTTTGTCTTTCAAATTGGTTCCACACGCTCTGTTATGTCAAAATTTGAATTCAACACCCTCAAATTACCTAGAAAAACAACATTTGGAATAGAAATTGGTTAATATTAGCTTTTAGAGCTTTTTTTAAAACGCGAAAAAGGTGCGCTAATGGGCAAGGTGCGGAAAAAAAGGTGCGCAAATGTCCGGGTGCGCAAAAAAAGGTCGCATTTGTCCCACTCCCGCAATTTGGATTCGGTCAGTGATGATCATCATTGCCCGTAACCTTTAAAGATCTCTTTCCTAGAACCAAAACAAAAAAGCAAAGACAATGCCAAAGAAAAACTCTATTGTGAGAAAGAGTTCAAAAGGAAGTCGCTAGTTGAGAAAGAGTTGAGAAAGGAAGTGACTAGTGAAATCGCTAGTTTTCTCTTCCCAAAGGGTGAAATGATAGCTCGGGACGAGTGATAGGAAATGATTGAGGGAAATAGGAAAATGTTAATCCAAATTTGGATTCAATGATGGATTGGAACTGATCGAGTGAGCGAATCTCAAAGCGAATTAGCCTTGACTTTTGAGTTAAAGTTGTAAAAAAAATCAGCAACATAGCTCAAACTTTGGGTTGAAATGATAAGTGAAAAATGTGAGTCTAAAGACATTTTTTGAGATAAACCAGTAATATGATACCAGAAATATGAAAATTTGGCGTAAATTTGCATGAAGTTACTAGTTAATCCAAATGAAAGAATCGATACTTTCCTTGCCAATCAAGGCAGTTAAAATCTTAGGATGAACAAAGAGATCTTTCAAGAAAATGATCTCAGTTTATCTTGACTTGTTCTCTTTTTATTTTAGCTAGGATTTTCATGGATGAATGGATGGATTTTCATTTTTTTTTCCAGCTTTTCTGTACCTCTTTTTCGATTCATTTCAACGAATGAGCAAAAATTTTGAGAGAGAAAAGATCTCCTCAATTTTCTCGAGGATTTTCGATCCAATCTTATCGGTTATCCAATCATTTTTTGGAAAGAATTTTTTGAAAAACTTATGCAGGAATAGGGAAATTAAGGAAATTGAGTTTTGCCCTATGCATTCAACAAAAGTTATGTGCCATGTTTCTTTGGATTTTGTTTCTTTGATTTGATTACTTTGATCCAATATGGTTCCAATACGGTTCCAATGCGGTTCCAATGCGGTTCCTATTTTGATCTAATACGGTTCCAATATGGTTCCAATACGGTTCGAATAGGGTTCCAATACGATTCCTATTTTGATCTGATACGGTTCCAATACGGTTCCAATACAGTTCCAATACGGTTCCTATTTTGATCAAATACGGTTCCAATATGGTTCCAATACGGTTCCAATACGGTTCCTATTTTGATCTGATACGGTTTCAATACGGTTCCAATACAGTTCCAATACGGTTCCAATACGGTTCCAATACGGTTCCTATTTTGATCTGATACGGTTCCAATACGGTTCGATTTTGATTACTCAATAGGACAACGTTGACATTAATTCAAAGCCTTTAAAGATGTCTAATAATATGTAGAATCGATTTGGTTTTGTAAAACGATAAACTCTATTTATTTTTGATATCAATGGATTGATGCTTGAAGCATTCGTCTTTTCCTCTGCTCAGCCATCATTGATCGAATCGTTTCCGAGCTGTAGTCGACTTTTTCCCGTTTCTCTCCACAACAAAAGCAGCAACAGCCTAAACCTTATACAGATATTTGTTTAATATTTGTTATTATGATGTTCATGTTCATTTTTCTTTCACTCACTTGGCAATATTCGCATAGCCATTTGTCGATAGTGCCTCACAAAGAGAATCAATGAAAGTACGAAATAAAGAGGAAAGCAATGAATCAAAATATTTGACAGCTGAATATTTATTTTCATATCGTATTTTCTATAATACCTGATACCAGCTGCGGAAGAATTCATTCAAATAATAATCGGCTGAATCAGAACCGATCACGATGAGAAAGCCGAAGTTAAGCTCGAGGAGTTCAAACAAGATTCCAGCTCGAGCAAAGAGATCCGTTGTGACAATCATGAAGAGAACTATTGGTAAAGATCTGAAAGACGGTTTTGACAACGATTTTGTTATTACTTGGCTAGAGATGATGCCATTCGAGGCTCATAGTCAAATGTAGGTGGAGGTCTCATCGATGAAACTAATAAAAGGACAAATGAAAGGAGATGGGGAAGAAGAAGGCCACATAATCTGAAAGAGATTTTTCACTAAATCCACAATTTTATCATCAATTGCCTTGCAAGAGCCTTGCAGAGCCTGAGCTGAGCTGAGCTGAGCTGAGCAGAGCCTGAGCAGAGCCTGAGCTGAGCTGAGCCGAGTCTGAGCCTTGCAAGCTAACTATAAACTTATTTTAGTGTTTTTACCTGGCAAAGAGAGCACTTGAGCGAGGCACAAGGAACTCAACCCATCGATGATCGAAAATAATAATACCGAGAAGAAAAGGGATTGTGAAGATTGAAATCATTTCACACCATCCACCAATGTATGGAGAATAGTCAATGAAAAGGTTTAAATATCGATCCATACTGAAATATTAATTAAAAATGCTAAAGATCTTGACGTTCAAGTTCAGAAAGGCTCACTCACCTTAAACTAAGCAAGAAAACCGATTGCACTGCCAAAAGAGAATCTACACATTGATGCCCGAAAATCTCCTGGAAATTATTCAGTTAGTGACTTTTTTAGAAAACAAGAGAGGCACGGCTCTGTCTTATCGTTAACGTGAACTTTGATTGATAACTTTTAAGTGTCTAGTTGCGGAGATCCTTTAACTTTCTACAGAGTTTCATTTTTATTGCTAGTTCTTTGCCGACCCTACGGACAAGTCCTGGGAAAAATCAAAAAATTCCCTGCAGTCCCCTGCGCACCACTAAAGGTACTTGGAATCGAAGATTGGACAGTGGAGGAAACTCACGAACACTAGTCAAAAGTTGGCCGATTGAAAATCTGCTGTTTGAGATTGTGCTACCCCTATGAGGCTTATAAGTGGATTGGTTACCAGACTGAGGCATAGGAATACAACCCGATACGAAACGACTTTCCCGGGGTATACCAGAAAGCCGTTGGCCAGATCGCGAGCGATTACGCGGTCACACAAAGATCCTCTAGCTTACCTAACAAAGTGATTTTCTTTTGTTCTGTAAACATTGCTCTGATGAGATCTAAAGCCAAAAATTTGCATCCGAGGGTTTTTGGGATCGGAAAATCAATTGGCTGTATTTGTTTTACTCCATCTTTCAAGCATAGGAACAATTCATGGCCGTAAAACTATTAATTATCTCTCGGTGCCTCTTTGGAGTCAGAAAAGCCTGTTTTTTAAATCAAAATCGTCAAAGATAAGCGAAAAAACTGACCCAAACAATTTGACTGAATTCCTTATCCAAATCATCAATGAGAGTCCCTTCTTCGAGATTCACCAAATAGTGAATAACAATGCAAATAAACCATGTTACATTGAAGATCACATTTAACACTGATATCGCTGTCAACATCACTCGAAGCCTAAAAGTAAGATTTAAAAACGATTTCAACAATAAACTCACTTCATCACTTTCCTCGTTTTCCTTCGTCCAACAAGAATCATGATGAAGAAAATATTCAATATGAAAGAAAGTCCGTGAATCATTAAGAGAATCATTGTTTGAAGCCATCCACTTGTGATTGACATTGTTGAAAGGATATCATCACCTTCTCTAAACTTTCTATTTAGTCAAAATCTGCTTTAAATTACCCAGTTTTTCTTGGATCTGTTAGAATAATATCGGAAATCCATCGGATTGCAGAAATTGGCTCGATTGTAGAATTAATATCGTGAATAATCGGGAATATGTCACTCAGATTCATTCTGGTAAATAAAAGTTAAGGCTTTAACAAAGAAAATTTATTTATAAAGTTAGAGTTAGTGAAAAAAAGACAGTGGGATTTGTGAATAGAGGTATATTAGAGTGAATAGAGGTATAAAGTGAATAAAGGTATAAAGAGTAATTCAGAAATAGAGGAAAGAGGAAAAAAAGAATGAAAATAGCTTTAAAGTATGCTTTAAAGTAGTTAGATAGCATTAATTTTGGAAATTTCAATATAAATAAGAAATTTCAAATGTTTTCGATTACAAGGTCAATGTGTATTTGTCAAGAAAAATGAATGAATTCAAGAATTTGAAGAAAGGAAAAAGCTTGTTCTCTCTATTCTCTATTCAGATCTATCCATCGATGCCATCCATGCCATTCCCAAAGTGGAGTTCGATGGCCTTGAGTGGATCCGAGCATTCCACAAAAGCGGGGGAAAGGATCCGACAACAATACCCCACAAACAAAAAGCTGTAGTACCGAAAAAAACGTCATCATGTGAACATACAACTATACATCTAAACATGCAGTTGCAGAGAGACAACAATATATGGATTTCTGAGCATTTTATTATAAAAACTGTTCAACAAAATGTATAAGCGTTCAAAAAAAATTGACTTAGCTCATAAATAACTGGATTCAAGATCTACTTTATAAAAGAGCAGTCTTTATAAAAGAGCAGTCTGTTAGGGGCTTTTTCTCAGCCATCTTTAAGCCAGAAAAACGGAATTTATTTTAAAAGTCTTGAAATATAATCTAGTTGTAAAGCAAATGACAAAAAATCAAAAAGCCGAGAGGGAAAGGCACTACTTGGCGTCGAACTCGGGTCGTGTGGCCTACAGACCAGCGCCCTCGCGGCTGCGCTATGGTGCCAACAAAATGCTCCAGAAAAATCTGGGTATCCCCCAGAGCATCCATCTTTTTACAAAATTACCACATGGATGCAATGGACTTTAGAGTAATTTGATCTTCGGTAAACACTTTGTTTATAAACAATTGCCTATCCATGCAAGATATTCGAAATCCTATATCTTTGAGCCATAAATTTTGCTCCTGTACATCTTTTTTGAAATAACGGTCGATTGAATCGAAAAAAGCATCGAAAAGTGGAATAGAAGGGATAATTATCCCTCTGTCGGGTACAGGCTAGTTCTACTGTGAAAGTGAAATGGAAATGGACAAAGCACCACAATGGCAGTAGAAGAATATTGGCTATCTACAAAAATGAACTAAAAGAGTTAATTTAAAGAAAAACCCAACTGCTGATAGTAAAAAGATTTCTTTTGAACGAACAAGGCGTCCCACTTGAGAAATGTGAAAAGAATCATCTGTTGGAAAGTCCTTTCTTCTTTTTCTTTTCATTCATTTGACCCTCTTTTGGTCCTTTCACTATTGCCGCTTTTTTGAGAGTCTTTCAAAGTGAACACAATGAATGAATGCTTAGAAGAGACTCTCAGGGGAACTTTTGCTAATGGAAAAGTTTTGATTAGTGATTGGAGATTGAAGATTGAAGATTGAATCACCAATCAATCGTAGATCGGCCTCAGAAAGAGACAGGGTTTGCCAATTGTAGACAAAATTTTCTCAAGAGCAAGAACTTAAAACCAAAGCTGCTCTGGATGAATGCAGACTTTGAAACGAGATTAAAGAATATACAATTAAAGATTAAAGTTCAAAAGAATTTCATTTGAAACAATATTTGAGTGGGAGAAACTGTCCTCACATAAAAATGAACCAGTTTTAGAAAGGTTTAACTTGTTTATGGGCGATTTTCCCCTCTCCAATCTCCCACCGACAATGCCCAGTATGTGGTCGACACTTGGCGGCCAATTACCCCACTCTCCAATGCTACCATCCAAAAAAAAGGAAAAGAAGAGTTCTCTTTGACCACAGAAAGAGAACGATCCTTTTTGTCTGTCTTTTTCTCTTCAATCTCTTTGTTCTCTTCACTTATTTGAATGGCGGTCACTCCATACGATTTGGGCGATGAGCCGACAGGAATTTTTGAGTATTTGTGCATTTAATGACTCTGAAGAGAGCTTATGGTGAACAATAAGATATATTCGATTTTAAACCTGCAATTATTTCGTATCATTGAGAAATAAAAGAAAAGAGATTTATTCTTGTAAACTTCACGAAATTCAATCTCTTTGTTTCCTTCGTAAAGTCATTTTCCCTCTTTGTGGACACGGACAATAACCAGCATCAAGACCAGGTCCAGAAGAAAATCCTGGCGGACCAGACCAACCATTGTCTCCCTGAATTGATGTATCTTGATTTTGAATATCAGTAAAGCCAAACTCTTTTCCCAGGTCTTCCAGGAAACCCGATTGGCCCCATTGGTCCTGGTAAACCGGGTTTTCCCGGTCGTCCTCCAGCTCCCGGCACACCAACATCTCCAGATCGACCTTTTCTACCCGGTACACCTTTGTGACCAACTGAATTTGTTATTAAAGGATTATTAAATTGTTATTTATTATTTGAACTGTTGTTGTTATTGAACTTACTTGCTTGAATCCCCGGTAATCCTGGTGGACCCATTCTGCCTGGGAACCCTTGTAGACCTAAAAAAGAACGGTAAGAAAAAGATCAATCTGGAGCTTCAACCTGGCCTTCCCGAATTCCCAATTGGCCCTGGTGGACCTTGACGACCACGAGCTGTCGGAATGCCGTTAAATCCAGGGCGGCCAGGCTCTCCTGTTGATCCTCTGAAAGGAAATTATTTTGCTTACATTGGCATTAACCTGAATCCCATTCTACCAGGAAAACCAGGCAATCCAGCTGGACAACGAACACATCCTGCACCTCGTTGTGGACAAGAAGCAAAAGGAAATGAGAAATAATTGTCTTTCCCGGGCATTCCACTTCGGCCAGACACTGAGAGTTTGTATTTTGAATGCAAACTTAAAACTAAAAACTTGAGTTCCTTACTTCCAGGCGCTCCAGGTCTTCCTCTTGGTCCTGGTGGTCCATGCGGGCATCGAGGTCTGACTGCTTCACACTGACACCAAGCTGGCAATCGGGAGTCGAATCTTTTTCGTTTCTAAAATGAATTTCTTCAATTTATTCATCGCTATCCTTATTTCCCAACCTCTTTTGCAACTCTTTTGTGTACCATATTGAGAAAGATATCTCTCTCCACAATACTCCGTCTTTTAATCCTCCCAATTTGTAAATTATCTTGCAACTCTAAGACTTCTGTCCAAGCTTGATCAGTTGAAATCTGTAAAAGTTCAAAAAATGAATCTAAACTTGAATAGTTTTTACCTTAAACTGTTCAACTTCTCCCAGAAGAACGTCCATTTGAAAGTCGAGTTCATTCTTGAGATTATTGAATGAAGTCAAGAGAAATAAAACAGAACAACTTGCTGTAAATGTTGAGAAAAATAATAAAGCTTTTAGAGATTCTAAAGTGGAAATCATTTGAAAATGAAATGTTTCTTGAAATTTTTCATCTTTATATTCGTCAAATGCTGTCGGCAGTGTAAAGCTGAAAATTGGTGGGGATTTTGTGCTAAAGATTGAAAGGTGTTGAGTCTAAAATTGTGACTTTCAAGCTTTATAAAAGCTATACTCACAGAAAGTTTAAATTTTAAAGAAAAATGAATAATTCAAGTAAAGAAAAAGCTTACCGTAAATACTGTAATAGTACCCCAGCCCCCTCGTACAGTCGCGTAGTCGCAAAAGTCTTTTAGTATTTTATTTTTCACCCGTACTTAGTAATTGATTAATTATGGATCTATGGCATTGAAAAACCGATTTTTATCTTTTCATCAAAAATCAAGATTCACTTTTTTAAAATGCATAGTTTTCTTGTAAAGATGTTCGAAAGCTTTAGTGAAAAAGAAAAGAAATATTTTCTGTTTCGAGGATGACACTAATTATGGGAGGAGACATTGACGGGAAGGCTAAGAATTTATGACTTTTTCTCGAATACTTCATTGTGACTTTTAGAGAACAAGGAATTTCTTTCTTAAAATACCTAGAACTAGAAAATATTACTGATATTTGATCTTCAATCTTCTAAATCTAAATACTTTTAATCCATTACTGTAACTGTTACTTAAAAGTTACCCCGAAAACAAGGAATTACCTACCGTAAATACTGTAATAGTACCTCAGCCCCCTCGTACAGTCGCGTAGTCGCAAAAGTTTTTTAGTATTTCATTTTTTTCAAAGCACCCGTACTTTCAAAAAATGCGTCTTTGGTATCAAAAAATAGCCCTGAATTTCGGCTATTCTTTGATACCTAAGCGCGCATTGTAGCATAAACCAGTGTCGAGAAAAACTCGTTCAAAACTAGACTACGCAACACTCCGCACCGTCCTTATGAGGGTGGAGTCCTATTACAGTATTTACGGTAGGTAAGTAAGAAATTCCCCCTAAGAAAAGAAAAGAAAAAAAAAGTAAGGTTTGGCATTTAGAATTCTAAGCTAAATCCTTTGCCCTTTTTAATTCTCTTAATATCTGATAGAGTTTTTTTTGCTAAAGAAATCTTTTCCCTCTTTTCCTTTTATTTCCATTCCCCCTTATCAATCATTTCTCCCCATTTTTCGCTCAAAAATCGATTTCTCGAGATTATGAGATCTTTAAGCATACAGGTAATCTTTTTTATAATAATTACATGAACAATTGGAATAGAAGTTACCGTATTTTCTGTAATAGTAGTGCAGTCTATAATAGTGGTGCAGTCTGTAATAGTGGTGCAGGCAGGAGGGGGTTGAAAAAAATAGTAGTGCGCATTACTATTACAGAAAATACGGTATTGCTTTTTCAAAAATTTACAACAAGAACATTTGTTCATCATCAAAATACTCGGTAAACAGAAAAAGAGAAACAATTTTGCTCTCATTTTGTCCCTTTTGATGATTTTGATTCAAAATCGATTCCCGCAACCAGTTTCACCCATTCTCATTCAAAAAATATTCTTTTCAAGCACTCATATGAATGTCAAAATATGGGAGATATGGTATTTAAGGTTCGAAATACTGCTTTATCAATCAATCAATCAATCAATCAATCAATCAATCAATCATTGCAGTTTTATATAATTTGTTTAGCTTATTTTCTGTGTATTTCTTTTCAATTCAATCGCCGCTGATGAGCATTTAAATGAAAAACAATGCAGTACAAAATGCTCGGTGACTTTTGATAAAACGGTGAAGTGTTTTGATGAAACACTGCAATTCTTTCAACAAACTCTCATGGGAACGATGAGACAATATGTGCATGTACAGGTTTCTTAGTTTTGTTTTGTTTTGTTTTGTTTTGTTATTTTTGTTATTTTTGTGAGAAAAATCAGATATCTTTATATCTTTCAGCAAGTGATCTCAACTTTGAACAACGCGGTCACATTGGATCCCGATGTTGCAGCCAATCATGCAGAAAACTCGATGAAAAAGGTTTCCTAATGGAAATTTGGCTATCTATCACCTTTTAACTAACGTTCTTTTCTAAATTTGCATGAAGAGTGATTATCATTTGCCCTTCAAATCTACTAAAAAGCAGTGTCTGCCCGTTCGTCCGTTTGTATGGGCTTTCTCGTCTTTAGGCCAAAACACTGAAATTCTTTTAAAAGTCTATATCTTATATATGTCGTAGCCGATGAAGGATTTCAGCCGATTAAGTTTCAGACTTCTTCGGCTAGCCGATTAAGTCTCAAAAATAAAATCTTGAGTTATGTATTGACTCAAGTCAATACCACAAACTCAAGCTCTCTAAAAGGCGCTTAAAAGCTAAAAACGCATTCTAAAGAGTGCGCATTTTATCATACTATAACCAAAGGCTATAAAAGGGCCCTTTTCGTCATTCATCAAAGGCACGGGTTTAATCGATCTTCAATCCGTTTCCGATGGAGAATTCAAAGTTTTTGATGGTCTACCAGGATCATTTCACAAAGTTCGTCGTTTTGCGGGCATTGCAAAGGGAAACACAATTTGAAGTTGTCGATCATCTAATGGAAATATTCGGAACGTTTGGAGCCCCAAAAATTCTTTACTCCGACAACAGAAAGGAGTTCGCCAACAGATTGATAAGGTTTTACTTTTGTGTCCTATCGAATTTCTTTATGATGCTTTATATTGTTTGCTTTTAGGTCAAAGAACTCGTGAACCGGTGGTATTATTGTTTATTTTTGTTGTTTAGTTTGGTCGAAAAATGAAAAATGCAAAATGCAACTGCAAATAGAATGCGTTTTTAGCTTTTAAGCGCCTTTTAGAGAGCTTGAGTTTGTGGTATTGACTTGAGTCAATACATAACTCAAGATTTCATTTTTGAGACTTCTTCGACTGAAATCCTTCATCGGCTACGACATATAAAATATAAGATAGTTAAGTTATTTAAAATCAAAAAGAACACTGAATGGCACGACGGGGAGTCGAACCCGGGCCTTGTGGGTTGTAGACCAGCGCGCTCCCGACTGAACCACCGCAATGGGAAAACAAACCCAGAAAAACTCGCTGTTAACCGGGTCTTTCGGCTGATAACTATAATAATTCAGATGAAAATCTACAGTGAAAGCAACATGAATGAAATGTACTCGCCTGAGGATGCGAAAGATGTTGTGAGAAAACTGACTCTTGATGTGAATGCGGTGAGTTTAGGAAATCTATTAGACAAATAGGATTTCAGAAATTCGTCGATTTGCCTGTAACTTGTCCTGGTGGTTGTGAGACATCACTTTCTCCTTGGTTGCCAATCTTTATCGCTTCAGCTACTTTGAATATCGTCTTCTTCCTTCTGGCTGCTGGGACCATGTTGTTAGCGTTGGTTTTATGAATTTACATTCTATTGTCAAATATTAAACAGGATTCTGGTGTTTTGATTAAATCAAAATTATTGGGTTGGTGAATTGAAAACTGCCGGACTTTGAACTAAAATTTATTGAACATAAAACCATGAATTCATTCCAAATAATTTCCATTATTATTGACGAGTCCTGCCCATTTTACAGGCAATTTGCGGATTCCTCTTTCGTAGTAGGATTTTGGTTTGTGTGTGAGACAAGTGTGAGACTCAAAAATGGAGGACTGGAGATGTCCCAGTTTGAGCACTTTCTTCAAAAGAAACCCATTTTAGTGTCAATAGAAAAGTTGTAGAGAATCAAAAATTAGGCTTATAGCCAAATTTCCAAAAAGATACACTTAGTAGTTTCGCTTAAAATGCAAGTTTTGTGAAAATTCGTAAATTTCGCATTTCTTGAAAACCAGTTTTTGAATCGTTCTGAAAATTTGGATATAAGCTTGATTTTTGATTCTCTACAACTTTTTTATTGACACCAAAATGGGTTTCTTTTACAGAAAGTGCTCAAACTGTCACATATGACAATAGCCCGCAGTTTTCAATTCACCAACCCAATAGTAAAGGATTAAAACAATAAATTCCAGCACAAAGAGAGAGGAGAGACAAGCAGCAAAAATCTTTCAAGAAGCTCTCATCACCACTCATGGAATCAAGAAAGATTAAATGTTTTTATAAATAAATAAACTTTCACAAAATATTTCAAGTAAACATTTGTGTGAACACCCGAGGATTACTCTTCAAGAGAAACTGAAAGAAAAAAGAGGAAAACCTTTGAATTTGTGTCTTTTCAATATTTACAGAAAGTCTATCTTTTGAAAAAGTGACTACATTTTACTTATTTCTAAATGAATCCAGCTTTAACTATATTTTTGACTTTATTATTAGCAGAGGTAATGTTATCAAAATTTAAACTGTTCAACATTTTGCGATCAATCTTTTGGAAAGCTTGATCCAATCCATTTTACAAGGCAAACTTACTAAACTTTTCAAAGATTGGACTATTGAAATTTACACAATTTCAGCCTCCTTTTGTCGCTTCCCAATTTACTGCTCCGAACTATAAAATCTCGGGATGTGACACTCGTTGTGAGATCGATTCGGAGCAAGATATCGCTTGTTTCAATCAAACTCTCAATTTCTTTGAGAACACTTTAATGGCAACAATGAGGAATTATATCTATGCAAATGTAATAAGTTAATAAACTTTATGAAAAAATGGCTTTAGTTGAACATTGCTTCTTTTCTTCAATCAGTTGGGAACACAGAGCGACCGATTTTGGATCAATATCTAAGGAGAGCTTTTCACAGTATGGAAAAGGTCATTAAAAAAAGATTTTGAAAGTTTTCTTGTCTTTTTAAAATAGTGATCAAATTTAAATGTCAATTTACAGGATAAAGTCTATTATCGAAGTGATACCGAAGAAATGTACTCACCTGAGGATGCAACCGATGTTGTAACCAAATTGTCCGAAATAATTATGGTATCTTATAGATATTTAAGAGCATTTGTCCAAAATTTAAGTCAAAAATTGCAGAATGAACCCATTCCCAATTCCTCATCCGATGTTCTTTGCCCTATTGGTTGTGAAGAGGAAAAGAAAACATGGCTAGGCATTTTCCTCGCTTCACTCGCTCTCAACCTTTTCCTTGTCGCTGTCGGAATTATTTGTGTGATCATTACGTTAGTTTAGCAAAATTTGAACATTTTTAACAAGTAAAAAGCTAAATTTTGAGACCATCAAGGTTGCGTCGCTGTGTAAAAATGAAAATTGCGCCAAATGGAACTGCCATTTACCAAGGCTTTCGTTTTGTGCGAGTCTGGTATCAAAATGTAGCCCTTCAATTGGGCTACACGATGGTATAAAAAACTTTTAGAAAAACCGTTGTTTAGTACAAGAAAAATGACCGCAAAGTGAGAGCACCGACTGTACATCGCAATACTAACGTAGCGTCTTTTGTATGGGTGCGTAGTGTTCATCCTATCACTTTGCGGCTACTTTTCTTGTACTAAACAACGGTTTTTCTAAAAGTTTTTATACCATCTTGTAGCCCAATTGAAGGGCTAAATTTTGATACAAGACTAGCACAAAGCGAAAGCCCTAGCAAATGGCAATTCCATTCGGCGCAATTTTCATTTTTACACAGCGGCGCAATCTTTATGATTCCTAAATTTTGATCAATTCACTTTCAGAACTTTGCGAGCCAACAAAAAAGCAGCCAGTTTCTACAAGAATATTTCCCTCGCAAACGAATTCGAAACGAAAAAAGAGAAAGTTAAATGAGAGAATAAATTTTTGGGTGTATTTTCTCTGAACTGAAAATGCCTACCATTTAATCATCATCTGATTATCTCAACAATCTCAGACATAACTTATAAAAACCAAAAGAAACTTATGATGTAAACCATTTGCTTAAGATGGAACGGCGAATGTACTTGAAAATAAACTCTTTTTACGCAACCCCTCTTTCACTCACTCTTTCACTCACACCTAAGCCTCACTCGTCATGCTTATCAGGGAAATTTAAGAATTCAGAAGGCTAAAAACCGAAGATACGCTTATTTCTCATTTTTTCTCACCCAGACCTTAACTTTCCACATTTGCCATTTGCCCCAGTTATTCTTAGAGCAGCAGCCAAAGGTCTCTATGAAGCAGTTACTTTATTTTTCCCTTCCAATTTTGGCCTTTTCTTCACCATTAACCGATTCACAAGTTCGTTCAGTTGATAAAAAAGGCTTAAAATATAATATAGTTGTGCCATTTAAAATAAAAAATAAAAAAGTCTATATTGAGTGGCACTACGGGGGGTCGAACCCGAGTAGTGTGGGTTCTTAGACAAGCGCGCTCCTGACTGCGTCACGCCGACGAAACCTACCAACCTCAAAACATCCCCAAAAACTGCCTTTAGACGGGTTTTCTGATTTAATTTGATAATTAGCATATTATTAGAACAAGATCCCGTTCCCGGGTCTCGGCTACAATCCCCCCTTCAAAACCTATTCGGGTTATTTGGATGCAAGGAATCAAAGTGGAAACTCGAATTGGCGCTTGTTTTATTGGTTTATTTCAACAATTTTAAGTAAAAAAATATTTATTTTATGGTTAACGGAGTCAAAGAATGATCCAGCAAAAGATCCACTTGCTATCTATTTGGCTGGAGGTGAGTGACAAGGGAAAACGCTTATTTATCGCTTTTTCTCACCCAGATCGTAACTTTTCACAATTTGCCCCATTTTGATCACTGGCTTTTTCGCACACAATCCTCCCAACTATGAGACTTTACTGGTTGATCCAACTCCACAACCTATTCAATTTGCCGCTTCAAACAATCCGACCGATCTGACTAGTCAATCACCTACATTCTCGTCGGTTACAACTCAACCACCATCAGCCAATCCAACCTCAGCTTCTACTACAGCTCAACCAGAGACAAAATCGTCTTTCACTCTTTTCTCTGCTCATTTAGCCATTTCTTTGGTGTTTTCAATGTGGAATTTTTAAAATAAGCTTTTAAAATTGTATTTGTAGCCATTTCCATAAATCTATAAGTTTCTTAAAGGCTTATAAATAAAGATTTATTATGGAATTCTCTCCCATTGAGCTTTCAATTGAGTGAAGTAATCGTCTTGATTTGCCCCGGTGTACATATCCTGAAAATCTGTTTTTAGGCTCATTTGTTATGGGTTAACATTAAAGCAGAAGCATCTGTTCACCTTTCCGTTAACATCTTTGACTCGAATGTCCACAATCTCTTTCGGTCTATTCGGTTCGACATTGATACGCCTGGAAACAAATTCAACACTATAGAACGCTTGAAGGCAAATGTAATTGTTTTTAAAACACATTAAAAACGGTACAAATGACAAATAGCACCTTATTCTTCTCATTTTCCCTAGGAAGATCCTCTTTGCGAACTCGTACAACTGACGATCACAGAATAGCATCATTACCGTGAATTTGAAGAATTGCCTAAAAATCTAGTCATGAAAAATGCATTTTCTCACAAGGCCAAAAGCAAATTGAGCATAATCCCTAAAATATTGCGAATTGTCCACGATGTTGTGGTGAAATGACAAAAATATAGAAGCGAGTAAATGATGTTGTTTATGGCAGTGTGCAAGATGTAGAGTAAGAGAATCTAAAGGTTGATTATTTCAGAAATTGATTGAAAGCCTAAGCCTAAGCCTAAGCCTAAGCCTAAGCCTAAGCCTCGCCTAAGCCTTCAATCATTCCTTACTTTCATCGATTTCACATTGACTATCAGTTGATACTTTTTGCTTAATGTGTAGCCCATTGAGTGAAGTTTCCGTTTTCGTCTCTCGTTTGTCCATGTCATCAACAAACCAATCTAGATTTTTGATTTTGTTCTACAGGCGAAAGAAAACTCCTTACAAGTCCTGTGACAAGAGAGACGCAGATTTCAATATTGTTCGAGATACCGCGACGGTAGAAAGAGAAATCTAAGGGAAGTTTTGAAGAACGCAAAGAAACTTTAGCTATAATCCAATCAATAATTGATCAGAACTAGTCACAAGTCCCATTTCTCACCAAACGTGAAAAAGCCCGCTAACGCGATTGAAACAAAGATTCCAAAAAGGATCAATCCAATGAAGTATGGCTGATAGAAATGATGTTCATATGTGGCAAAGTAAACAGTAGCCACAATACGCTCAATCATCACTCCTGCAAGACCGGCTAAAAGTGCTATTATCAATACCACAAGTTTAAATACAAAATAAATACAAAATTTGAGTCGCGTTTAAGCAAAAAGTTGGGTTTCGGTATAAAGGCCATACGAAAAATATCACTACTTGCACTTTTTCAACTTTGGCACAGTGAGTAGTGCGCTGGGCTCACGCCCACACTCCCAACTTCGACTCCCGGCTGTGTCGATGCACAACTACATATAGTTATAAGCCTAACAAACTAAAAATCATGTAAATCGGCCAACGGCGAGCTGAGAACTTGCGCGTACAGACAGACAGATCGACAGACAGACGGACAGACAGACCGGCGGACAGGCGGGCAGACAGACCGGCGGACAGACAAACCGGCGGACAGACAGACAGGCGAACTGACAGACCGGTGGACAGACAGACAGACAGACAGGCGGACAGACACACAGGCGGACTGACAGACACACAGACAGACAGACGGACGGACGGACAGACATTGATTTTATATATCGTATGCCTTGATTTAACCCGACCGTTAACAAGCGTTATCATATAAGCCCGCGTAAATGAGGCAACTTGTAGCACAAGCGAACATGTTTCGGTGCCTAAAGATTTTTCTTCAATTCCCTTTGACTTTTCAACTCACTTTCTTGATAGATTTCACAAGCACCAGGCTGTATCTCATAGGCAATCATCACAAAACGAGAAATTCCATAGAGGTAAAAATGATAGAATCCCGTGTGAATAATCATTAGTGTATTTGAATGAAAGATCTAGAATTTGAAGTTACTATGTTGATGTTGATGAGTTGATGATCTGTTAATTGATCTACACTTACACGAGCTGCTGAAGAAACATAATGACTGAATGGAATGCTTAAAAAGGTCAACAGATAGATGAACGTTTCGAGGAGATAACTGAAGGAAATAATTGCTTCCATTTCATCTTCGTAACCAGCAGATATATTAATAAACATCAACATTTGAAGCTTCATTTTGAGAACTTGCAATAAGAAATTATTAGAATTAGACTGGCAATGGAAAGCTGAGACAGGTGAATTTTAAAAATCTGGTTTTTGAGGTCAGAAGATATCAGAAGAAATATAAAAAATCAAGTTGTATGAGTTAGTTTTTATTAGTTTCAGAAAAATGAGGAAGTTGCTCTTAAATGAAAATGCTTGCAAGGTTTTTCATAGGTAATATTTAGAGCAATCTTGAGAGAAAGCCTGTAGTTATCTCTAATTTTGGACAAAGATTTCTTTGAATTCTTTTGCGAGGTCGAACTTTATATTCAATCTTTGGTTTTCAACAAGTTTAAGAAAAGTTTGGTTTTTTTGATATCTGGGGGAGGGGGGAATCTCAGAAAAAAATTAGCTGGAAGGAGGAACAATTTCCGTTCATTTTCCACTTGATTTCTTGCTTTTACAAGATATAAGACATTTTTTTTCTCTATATAGACATTATAGACATTATAGACACCTATATTTGGGGGCCGGTGCTGCAAGTTCTCTGCACTTAGGCAGATCCCGGAGGAAGTCAATGCTGCAAGCTCTCTAGGTTAGGCAACTATAAGCGCTTATAAACTCCAGATCCTAGAGAGCTTCCAGCATTGATCCCTAACTATATGCGCCTATAATATAAGACACTTCCCTCAGCTTTCTGAGATCCCCCAGATAATACAGGGTGCTCTAAAATTACCCGAACCAACCTCTGTTTGCTGTGCTTTGCCGTTATGCCGTTGACTATCTTTGCTACTTTTTAGGCATAAAACCATTTCGGGAACAAAATTTGGTGCTTTCAGCAGGGTGGGGCGCCTGCCCACAATGAACCAAATTGTTGAAAGCAATCTAGAGAATGCTTTTCTTTTCTTCAAAATGGAGTGGAATTGCGTCGAACACCACCTTACAGCCCCGACTTCAACCCGAACATTTATGGTCGATTGTTAAGCGAAAACTCAAAGGACAAAAATTTCGAAACAAGGCTGAACTATGGATCCATATGGAGCAAGTATGGATGGCGATCTCTCAACAAGTGTTGCTCAATCATCTCATCGATCCCCAGACGACTACAAAAGATCATTCAAGCAAAAGGAGCTGCTACAAAGTATTAAAGTTATTCTATTTTTTTGCTTGCTTTTTGTGGTTAACTCCTTTGTTATTTTTTTCTGTTTTGCTCTTATTCGAAAACTATACCACAATGGTAGAATTAGTTGCGAAAAAGTTTTCTCTTTAACGTTTATTTTTTTGAACAATGTCTTTGGGAGACAATGGTTGAAGTCTTTTTTTGATGACTGTATTAGTTAAATGATTGAGTATTTGGTACTTTACAGGATTTGGTTATACTCCCACAAACCTTTGCATTTGATGACTGTATTGCCAGAGATTATTGCATATTGTTTGTATTTGTTCGCTGACACCTTGGCACTTGAATGTTTAAAAAAACTAATTGAACAATGAGCAACTGCATGGAATGCAGGAGATGATACCTGAAGTCAAATTGATGGGAGACGTAAGGAACTAATTGGATTTCTTTAAAATATTTATTTCTAGGATCCAGACATTCTCTTTAACGCTTATTTTTGTGAAAAATATTTTTGGGAGACAATGGTTGAAGACTTTTTTGATGACTGTATTAGTTAAATGATTGAGTATTTGGTACTTTACAGGATTTGGTTATACTCCCACAAACCTTTGCATTTGATGTCTGTATTGCCAGAGATTATTGCACATTGTTTTTATTTGTTCGTTGACACATTGACAATTGAATTTTTAAGAAAACTAATAATTTATTTGAAGGCAAATCTTGTTTTACCCATTTTTGATCTCGATAAACTTTACTAAAAAACTTTACAAAACTTTTTTTTTGATCATTCGAAAGCCAAAAACCAAATGACTAATTTCAAACTTTAAAAAGTGTCTCCTGGGAAATAGATTCGTTGCTTTTGTAAAACTTTTAGATCAATGTAATCTTTTAACAGCTAAACATCAAGTACACATTTCTTTTACTTGATGACATCTCAATTTTTAAGTAAATAAATCTAGAGTTCATTGAAAAGGCGATAATTTGATTCGTTTTGAGAATTTTTTCTTTTCGAGAGCGAAATATCGAATTAGCACCTGTTTTTGGTGGTTTAAAAGAGATTCGAAAATCAGAAATACTTTATTCAGAAAGTAATAACGATGTTTAAACCAAATCGAGCATTTCTTCAAACAATCGATATCATTTACACCATTATATCCATCTTATGCATCATTTTTTTCTGTCTTGCAATCTATTTTTTGATCTTTCAAAAATCCCTTGCCAGTACAAAATATAAAAGAGTTCTTCTCTTTCAATTGGTAAGTCTTTTTTTATAATTCTTTATTAATCTTTATTGTCAAAGAGTTTTTCAATGTTGGCTGATCTTATTGCCACTCCCGGAAAGTTGATTTTCTTGATGCCAAATTTTTTGGGAATATTTTTAAATGGATTTGTTCAATCAATTGAAATTGTTATTGTATTATGTGTAAGTTAAATATTGGGTTGGTGAATTGAAAACTGCGGGACTTTGAACCAAAATTTATTCAACATAAAACCACGAATTCATTCCAAATAATTTCCATTATTATTGACGACTTCTGCTCATTTTACGGGCAATTTGCGAATTCCTCTTTCGTAGTAGGATTTTGGTTTGTGTGTGAGACAAGTGTGAGACTCAAAAATGGAGGACTGGAGATGTCCCAGTTTGAGCACTTTCTTCAAAAGAAACCCATTTTGGTGTCAATAGAAAAGTTGTAGAGAATCAAAAATTAGGCTTATAGCCAAATTTCCAAAAAGATACACTTAGTAGTTTCGCTTAAAATGCAAGTTTTGTGAAAATTCGTAAATTTGGCATTTCTTGAAAACCAGTTTTTGAATCGTTCTGAAAATTTGGATATAAGCTTGATTTTTGATTCTCTACAACTTTTTTATTGACACCAAAATGGGTTTCTTTTACAGAAAGTTCTAAAACTGTCACATATGACAATAGCCCGCAGTTTTCAATTCACCAACCCAACATATAAAGTAATAGTAAATAAATAATATTTAAATAAAAGAATGTTAAGATAAGTGTATTTTAGTGTCTTTATTGGATTTTTGAAGGTTTATTCCTAGCAACTTATTTGTTGGGCTTTTGGATGAAAATCGAGTCTTTGCAAGCTGGAAATCGTCGTGTTTCTGCTCGATTGATCTCTTTTATGAAATGGTTATCGATTCTAGCAACAATCAGTTTTGTTCTTTGTCTGGAGTTGATCTTTATCGATGCTTTTTTCGAAAACTCATTTATAGTTGACGAAGAAATGGTGAGAGAGTTCTGTTTTAACCGAATTCCCTTCACAATTCACAGGTTTGCGCTCAATTGGATTCAATCTGTTCACCACTTTCCAATCCTCCATTTGGTTATCACCCAAATTGGAGTCCT
This sequence comes from Mesorhabditis belari, assembly GCA_958450365.1. NCBI lineage: Eukaryota > Metazoa > Nematoda > Chromadorea > Rhabditida > Rhabditidae > Mesorhabditis > Mesorhabditis belari. The sequence goes on from CAUEEP010000915.1 coordinate 1,426,270, forward strand.
CTTCAATTATTTGTGATGAAATTTGTCGTTTTTGAATTTATTTTAATTGGTATTACAAATTGTTTTGGATGTGTTTTAATCTTTGATGCTCATCGGAATTTGGGAAAGACATCAGCGAGCTCAAAAACGAGAGAATTACATAAATATTTTACGATTATGTTCTTCCTTCAGGTTTTATTCTGCTTTCTTCTTTACAAATACTTTAGACAAATGTGCTTTTTGTTTGCGTGGTTTTGCCGATTATCCTGCTTGCAACTGTTATCGCTACAAGTCTTATTCAAAATGATTTTCTGCTTCGTGGTAGGTGAAATTGTTATTAAATTAACGCTTAAATCAGCGCCTAAACCAGCGCCTAAACCAGCGCCTAAACCAAAGCCTAAACCAACACCTAAACCAAAGCCTAAACAAGCGCCTAAACCAAAGCCTAAACCAGCGCCTAAACCAGCGTCTAAACCAAAGCCTAAACCAGCTCAAATCAAATTTCTCTTGTTCCAGTGATTTCTCTGACATTTCTCTACACCTCACTTCACTCTCCCCTCAACAGTTTGGTCGTGATTTTTGCATCTAAAACTTATCGCCATACTTTGCGACGTTTTCTTCTATCATTTGTGAGAAAAACTTATCATTCATCAACAGTCACTATTGAGGGAGTAAATTGATTGCTTTTAAAATAAATTTAATAATTTCCAACGAATTCTCAACATCAATAGACCAAAAATCTTGATTAACTTAACAGCAAAAACACAAAAGCGTTAATCTCTAACTTTTTGTAGAATGATAGCCGGTTGAATGAATGAATCCCAGGCAATTGTCTTTTTTGGTTCGATATTTCTCCACGGGAAGCCAGTTGTCATTTGTATTTCGGATCCTTTCAAACTAAATACACCCAGCAATTCGAATCCTAAAATGAATAGGTAAATAGATAAAGTTGTTTCATTAATGATTCTCATAATCGCCTTTTTTTACCTTGCATAATCCACGGTAATCGAATCGATCCGTATATTCGGTGAGCATTCCAAACAAGGGCGTCATCACCTAGAAGTTTTGGGTGAATTTTCATTTAATTTTTTTATCCTTCACCAACCTACGGGCAAACCCAGTAACATCACACCGCCAGGCTTCAAAAGACAATGCATTTTGGCGACTTCTCGAAGATCACCCCATGGATCAGGAGTATCACCATATCTAAAACAACTAGCTAAATGGCTAAAGATATAATCAGAAAGCGGGATTGAACCATTGATCTCTCGACTAAGATACAGAGCTCTTAACCAGTCGATTAAGAGCTTGTTTTTGATTCCTATTTTTCCTTTATCTACCTTCCAAGTCCACTGTGTTCGATCGATGAGTAGCTAATCACGAAATCCCACTTCTCTTGAAAGCTAGAAAACTGTTGTCTTTCTAAAGATAACACTTCATACTTTGTCCAATTCTTTGCCAAATCGAGTGGATGAATCCAGCTGAGTGGCTGATTTGTCTGAAAGATTGAAGACTAAGGTAAGGCTCAGGCTTTTCAGATTACTCAAGCAAACCTTGATCTCCGTTTTCTGATATTCAACAGTGAGCACAGCGGTGGCTCCGTGTCTCAATGCGTAAACCTCAGCCTAAAACGGTAAAAATTTGATTGAAGAGGAAGAAGCAGAAGAAGAAGCAGAAGAAGAGAAAGAAGCAGAAGAAGAAGAGGAAGAAGCAGAAGAAGAAGAGGAAGAAGCAGAAGACGTTCTTCACTCACCCACGGTCTTTGAGATCCAATTACAGCTCCACTTTTTCCCTTAAAATACTCTTGAAAGTATGAGAGTGCTGAATAAACGACTTCTAAAAGAAAAAAATTTTCATCTTAGAGCTTTTTTTTTTAAAGTTTCCAACTTGTTCTTTCTTTGTAAGTGGATCTCTGGAAAAGTTCAGCTTCTGGTAGAGTCATTAGTTCATCAACTGTATCCCAAACGGCTGCTTTAGGCACACTTTTTTCATTGTAATATCTGAAATTTAAAACCTTTCAATATATTAATGAATATCGTACGCCTTTAACAATGGTATTCTTCCATAAAGTGTATATTGATCTCTCAATTCATCTGGCATCTCTTTTGGCGGTTCCTCATAAGGATTATCCTTATTTGCTTGAAACCAATTATCCCAAACCTGTAATAAACAATTTTCTTGTAAAAAAATGATCTCTAACTTCTTCACAAGTGTTACCAATCAATCGCCCACGTGATTTGAATTCATCTTCTCTGAGAGTTCTTGGAAAGAAATGATCAGATCCCTTGACTTCAGTGATTTCACAAATTTTCTGCTGTTTTGCAATGGGAGCCACTGGTTCTCTAAATGAAATTACCGTAAATACTGTAATAGTACCCCACCCCCCCGTACAGTCGCGTAGTCACAAAAGTTCTTTAGTATTTCATTTTTTTCAAAGCGCCCGTACTTTCAAAAAATGCGTCTTTGGTATCAAAAAATAGCCCTGAATTTCAGCTATTTTTTGATACCTAAGCGCGCATTGTAGCATAAACCAGTGTCGAGAAAAAAGCGTCCAAAGCTAGACTACGCAACGCTCCCCACCGTCATTATGGGGGTGGGGTACTATTACAGTATTTACGGTGAGCTTTACCATATCGCCAAACGATTTTCCGAGTTCTGAGATTCGTTGACTTTACATTACAATCGTTTATATTTAGAATCGTTTGTAATCGTTACAATCGTTGCAATCGTTACAATACGTTACAATCGTGTATTTAGAATTTAAATATTGTATTTTATTACATTGTATTTCATTCGAAATCTATTCTAATTACAAAATATTAGGCTTTAAAAACGAATAGCTCTGAATAGCTCAAAATAGCCCTGAATTTCAGCTATTTTTGGATACCTAAGCGCGCATTGTAGCATAAACCAGTGTCGAGAAAAACGCGTCCAAAGCTAGACTACGCAACGCTCCCCACCGTCATTATGATTACAGTATTTACGGTAAGTAAAATTTTATCATTTCAACTTACCGAACTTTTAATGGCACCTCATTTGTCAAACTCGGTTCAATTTGATATCTCAATAATATCAAAACCCCAATAACAATGACAATAGTTAAAAATGCTTTAGTGGATACAGAGGAAAAGTCTCTCATCATTATTGTTAGAAGTTTGGAATTAAAATCAATGCAAGAGTATTGAAAGAGGTGACAAAGGTTGAATGCAAATAAAAGAAATGGAAGAGATAAGACTTGTTTGAACACTATTTCCTTTTCTCTAAAATTTTTGGCGAGGGTTTCCAATCAATACGTGGCAATTTTTGATGCTGTAATTCTTGCATTTGAACAAAATGTTAATCCAAATTTGGATTCAATGATGGATTGGAACTGATCGAGTGAGCGAATCTCAAAGCGAATTAGCCTTGACTTTTGAGTTAAAGTTGTAAAACAAATCAGCAACATACAGTAGCGGACATAATTTTGGAAACTTTTGTTTTTTCTAAAAAAAATTTCTTAGTAAAATCTGATTCGGTATGTTTACTAGCGGAAATATGTAGACCTAAAAAGCACGTAATAATCCATAGACAGAACTGCTGAACTTTTGAAAACTATTATTTTTAATGCATTTATCTATAAACCTAGAGGACATAAATTTGGAAACTTTCATAAAAACCTCAAGTGTATTACTTTTTTGTTCTATTTTTATCTTTTTAAACCTCTACTAATTATTTTAACTATTTTTATAGATGAGCAGCAAGAAAGAGACTTCAACAGAGAAACGCGAAGATGTTGTATGGATGCACCAAAATAGGCAGAAGCAGACATTTATCTCTCGATCTCTTGGTCTTTCAAAGAGTATTGTATCAAAAATTTTAAAAAGATACGCTCAAACTGGAACAGCAAATGCTCATAAGCATACGGGAAAACACAGAAAGACGACAAAACGAGATGGTTTGCAGATGAAAACTCTTTCAAAGGCTGATCCAAAGAAGTCATCGGTCGAGATTTACGCGGATTTGCCTGACAAAGTCAAGAAGGAAATTAGTTCAAAGACAGTACAACGTCGTTTACGCGGATTTGGATTGTTTGGTCAACGTCCTGCTCATAAGCCACTGATCTCCGCAAAGATCCGCAAGCTTCGGGACAAATTCACAGAAGATCATCGATATTGGACGGCTCAACAATGGTCTATTTGCCTCTTTTCGGACGAAAGTAAGTTCACATTGTTTGAATCTGATGGCTTTCAATATGTTCGTCGTCATACCAACAAAAGGTTCAGTAAAGGATACGTAATTCCGACTTTGAAGCATGACGGTGGTAGTGATCTTGTATGGTGTGGCTTTTCAGCTTACGGAATAATCCCATTAAAATGCACTGATGGAATTATAGACAAACGTGCTTGCTTGGACATTTTATCGAAACATAAGCTTCCGTCCAGTTGAATGCCTTTCAGTTGATGCCTTCCAACTTTCTTTTTCAACAAGACAAACATACTTCGCGGCTTGTAAAGGACTGGTTTCAGAAGGAAGGAATTATTTTATGGAATGGCCGAGCCAAGAGTTCTGATTTAAACCATATTGAACATCCATAGGAAGTTCTGGAGGAAGCCTGTCAGGCGTTTAAAGCCATAATCTTAATGAAAAATTCGAGCTTTTGGCTAAGAAGTGGATGGAAATTCAAACAACAACCATCGACAACTTGGTCGCTTCGATGAGCACTCGGTGCCAGACTATTATTGATTCTAAAGGATCTTTCACAAAGTATTGAATTGATTTATTTGTTTTTGTTTTAATTTAGAAGTTTAATGGTTTGTTACGTTATTATTTAGAGTTGTTTTTAAAAGTTTCCAAATTTATGTCCTCTGGCTTTATAGATAAATGCATTAAAAATAATAGTTTTCAAAAAGTTCAGCAGTTCTGTCTATGGATTATTACGTGCTTTTTAGGTCTACATATTTCCGCTAGTAAACATACCGAATCAGATTTTACTAAGAAATTTTTTTTTAGAAAAAACAAAAGTTTCCAAAATTATGTCCGCTACTGTAGCTCAAACTTTGGGTTGAAATGATAAGTGAAAAATGTGAGTCTAAAGACATTTTTTGAGATAAACCAGTAATATGATACCAGAAATATGAAAATTTGGCGTAAATTTGCATGAAGTTACTAGTTAATCCAAATGAAAGAATCAATACTTTCCATGCCAATCAAGGCAGTTAAAATCTTAGGATGAACAAAGAGATCTTTCAAGAAAATGATCTCAGTTTATCTTGACTTGTTCTCTTTTTATTTTAGCTAGGATTTTCATGGATGAATGGATGGATTTTCATTTTTTTTCCAGCTTTTCTGTACCTCTTTTTCGATTCATTTCAACGAATGAGCAAAAATTTGAGAGAGAAAAGATCTCCTCAATTTTCTCGAGGATTTTCGATCCAATCTTATCGGTTATCCAATCATTTTTTGGAAAGAATTTTTTGAAAAACTTATGCAGGAATAGGGAAATTAAGGAAATTGAGTTTTGCCCTATGCATTCAACAAAAGTTATGTGCCATGTTTCTTTGGATTTTGTTTCTTTGATTTGATTACTTTGATCCAATACGGTTCCAATACGGTTCCAATGCGGTTCCAATGCGGTTCCTATTTTGATCTAATACGGTTCCAATATGGTTCCAATACGGTTCGAATAGGGTTCCAATACGATTCCTATTTTGATCTGATACGGTTTCAATACGGTTCCAATACAGTTCCAATACGGTTCCTATTTTGATCAAATTTGGTTCCAATATGGTTCCAATACGGTTCCAATACGGTTCCTATTTTGATCTGATACGGTTTCAATACGGTTCCAATACAGTTCCAATACGGTTCCTATTTTGATCAAATTTGGTTCCAATATGGTTCCAATACGGTTCCAATACGGTTCCTATTTTGATCTGATACGGTTTCAATACGGTTCCAATACAGTTCCAATACGGTTCCTATTTTGATCAAATTTGGTTCCAATATGGTTCCAATACGGTTCCAATACGGTTCCTATTTTGATCTGATACGGTTTCAATACGGTTCCAATACAGTTCCAATACGGTTCCTATTTTGATCAAATTTGGTTCCAATATGGTTCCAATACGGTTCCAATACGGTTCCTATTTTGATCTGATACGGTTTCAATACGGTTCCAATACAGTTCCAATACGGTTCCTATTTTGATCAAATTTGGTTCCAATATGGTTCCAATACGGTTCCAATACGGTTCCTATTTTGATCTGATACGGTTTCAATACGGTTCCAATACAGTTCCAATACGGTTCCTATTTTGATCAAATTTGGTTCCAATATGGTTCCAATACGGTTCCAATACGGTTCCTATTTTGATCTGATACGGTTTCAATACGGTTCCAATACAGTTCCAATACGGTTCCTATTTTGATCAAATTTGGTTCCAATATGGTTCCAATACGGTTCCAATACGGTTCCTATTTTGATCTGATACGGTTTCAATACGGTTCCAATACAGTTCCAATACGGTTCCTATTTTGATCAAATTTGGTTCCAATATGGTTCCAATACGGTTCCAATACGGTTCCTATTTTGATCTGATACGGTTTCAATACGGTTCCAATACAGTTCCAATACGGTTCCTATTTTGATCAAATTTGGTTCCAATATGGTTCCAATACGGTTCCAATACGGTTCCTATTTTGATCTGATACGGTTTCAATACGGTTCCAATACAGTTCCAATACGGTTCCTATTTTGATCAAATACGGTTCCAATATGGTTCCAATACGGTTCCAATACGGTTCCTATTTTGATCTGATACGGTTCCAATACGGTTCGATTTTGATTACTCAATAGGACAACGTTGACATTAATTCAAAGCCTTTAAAGATGTCTAATAATATGTAGAATCGATTTGGTTTTGTAAAACGATAAACTCTATTTATTTTTGATATCAATGGATTGATGCTTGAAGCATTCGTCTTTTCCTCTGCTCAGCCATCATTGATCGAATCGTTTCCGAGCTGTAGTCGACTTTTTCCCGTTTCTCTCCACAACAAAAGCAGCAACAGCCTAAACCTTATACAGATATTTGTTTAATATTTGTTATTATGATGTTGATGTTCATTTTTCTTTCACTCACTTGGCAATATTCGCATAGCCATTTGTCGATAGTGCCTCACAAAGAGAATCAATGAAAGTACGAAATAAAGAGGAAAGCAATGAATCAAAATATTTGACAGCTGAATATTTATTTTCATATCGTATTTTCTATAATACCTGATACCAGCTGCGGAAGAATTCATTCAAATAATAATCGGCTGAATCAGAACCGATCACGATGAGAAAGCCGAAGTTAAGCTCGAGGAGTTCAAAGAAGATTCCAGCTCGAGCAAAGAGATCCGTTGTGACAATCATGAAGAGAACTATTGGTAAAGATCTGAAAGACGGTTTTGACAACGATTTTGTTATTACTTGGCTAGAGATGATGCCATTCGAGGCTCATAGTCAAATGTAGGTGGAGGTCTCATCGATGAAACTAATAAAAGGACAAATGAAAGGAGATGGGGAAGAAGAAGGCCACATAATCTGAAAGAGATTTTTCACTAAATCCACAATTTTATCATCAATTGCCTTGCAAGAGCCTTGCAGAGCCTGAGCTGAGCTGAGCAGAGCCTGAGCTGAGCTGAGCTGAGCTGAGCAGAGCCTGAGCAGAGCCTGAGCTGAGCTGAGCTGAGTCTGAGCCTTGCAAGCTAACCATAATCTTATTTTAGTGTTTTTACCTGGCAAAGAGAGCACTTGAGCGAGGCACAAGGAACTCAACCCATCGATGATCGAAAATAATAATACCGAGAAGAAAAGGGATTGTGAAGATTGAAATCATTTCACACCATCCACCAATGTATGGAGAATAGTCAATGAAAAGGTTTAAATATCGATCCATACTGAAATATTAATTAAAAATGCTAAAGATCTTGACGTTCAAGTTCAGAAAGGCTCACTCACCTTAAACTAAGCAAGAAAACCGATTGCACTGCCAAAAGAGAATCTACACATTGATGTCCGAAAATCTCCTGGAAATTGTTCAGTTAGTGACTTTTTTAGAAAACAAGAGAGGCACGGCTCTGTCTTATCGTTAACGTGAACTTTGATTGATAACTTTTAAGTGTCTAGTTGCGGAGATCCTTTAACTTTCTACAGAGTTTCATTTTTATTGCTAGTTCTTTGCCAACCCTACGGACAAGTCCTGGGAAAAATCAAAAAATTCCCTGCAGTCCCCTGCGCACCACTAAAGGTACTTGGAATCGAAGATTGGACAGTGGAGGAAACTCACGAACACTAGTCAAAAGTTGGCTGATTGAAAATCTGCTGTTTGAGATTGTGCTACCCCTATGAGACTTATAAGTGGATTGGTTACCAGACTGAGGCATAGGAATACAAACCGATACGAAACGACTTTCCCGGGGTATACCAGAAAGTCGTTGGCCAGATCGTGAGCGATTACGCGGTCACACAAAGATCCTCTAGCTTACCTAACAAAGTGATTTTCTTTTGTTCTGTAAACATTGCTCTGATGAGATCTAAAGCCAAAAATTTGCATCCGAGGGTTTTGGGATCGGAAAATCAATTGGCTGTATTTGTTTTACTCCATCTTTCAAGCATAGGAACAATTCATGGCCGTAAAACTATTAATTATCTCTCGGTGCCTCTTTGGAGTCAGAAAAGCCTGTTTTTTAAATCAAAATCGTCAAAGATAAGCGAAAAAACTGACCCAAACAATTTGACTGAATTCCTTATCCAAATCATCAATGAGAGTCCCTTCTTCGAGATTCACCAAATAGTGAATAACAATGCAAATAAACCATGTTACATTGAAGATCACATTTAACACTGATATCGCTGTCAACATCACTCGAAGCCTAAAAGTAAGATTTAAAAACGATTTCAACAATAAACTCACTTCATCACTTTCCTCGTTTTCCTTCGTCCAACAAGAATCATGATGAAGAAAATATTCAATATGAAAGAAAGTCCGTGAATCATTAAGAGAATCATTGTTTGAAGCCATCCACTTGTGATTGACATTGTTGAAAGGATATCATCACCTTCTCTAAACTTTCTATTTAGTCAAAATCTGCTTTAAATTACCCAGTTTTTCTTGGATCTGTTAGAATAATATCGGAAATCCATCGGATTGCAGAAATTGGCTCGATTGTTGAATTAATATCGTGAATAATCGGGAATATGTCACTCAGATTCATTCTGGTAAATAAAAGTTAAGGCTTTAACAAAGAAAATTTATTTATAAAGTTAGAGTTAGTGAAAAAAAGACAGTGGGATTTGTGAATAGAGGTATATTAGAGTGAATAGAGGTATAAAGTGAATAAAGGTATAAAGAGTAATACAGAAAATAGAGGAAAGAGGAAAAAAAAGAATGAAAATAGCTTTAAAGTATGCTTTAAAGTAGTTAGATAGCATTAATTTTGGAAATTTCAATATAAATAAGAAATTTCAAATGTTTTCGATTACAAGGTCAATGTGTATTTGTCAAGAAAAATGAATGAATTCAAGAATTTGAAGAAAGGAAAAAGCTTGTTCTCTCTATTCTCTATTCAGATCTATCCATCGATGCCATCCATGCCATTCCCAAAGTGGAGTTCGATGGCCTTGAGTGGATCCGAGCATTCCACAAAAGCGGGGAAAAGGATCCGACAACAATACCCCACAAACAAAAAGCTGTAGTACCGAAAAAAAACGTCATCATGTGAACATACAACTATACATCTAAACATGCAGTTGCAGAGAGACAACAATATATGGATTTCTGAGCATTTTATTATAAAAACTGTTCAACAAAATGTATAAGCGTTCAAAAAAAATTGACTTAGCTTATAAATAACTGGATTCAAGATCTACTTTATAAAAGAGCAGTCTTCATCTGTTAGGGGCTTTTTCTCAGCCATCTTTAAGCCAGAAAAACGGAATTTATTTTAAAAGTCTTGAAATATAATCTAGTTGTAAAACAAATGACAAAAAATCAAAAAGCCGAGAGGGAAAGGCACTACTTGGCGCCGAACTCGGGTCGTGTGGCCTACAGACCAGCGCCCTCGCGGCTGCGCTATGGTGCCAACAAGATGCTACAGAAAAATCTGGGTATCCCCCAGAGCATCCATCTTTTTACAAAATTACCAGATGGATGCAATGGACTTTAGAGTAATTTGATCTTCGGTAAACACTTTGTTTATAAACAATTGCCTATCCATGCAAGATATTCGAAATCCTACATATTTAAGCCATAAATTTTGCTCCTGTACATCTTTTTTGAAATAACGGTCGATTGAATCGAAAAAAGCATCGAAAAGTGGAATAGAAGGGATAATTATCCCTCTGTCGGGTACAGGCTAGTTCTACTGTGAAAGTGAAATGAAAATGGACAAAGCACTACAATGGCAGTAGAAGAATATTGGCTATCTACAAAAATGAACTAAAAGAGTTAATTTAAAGAAAAACCCAACTGCTGATAGTAAAAAGATTTCTTTTGAACGAACAAGGCGTCCCACTTGAGAAATGTGAAAAGAATCATCTGTTGGAAAGTCCTTTCTTCTTTTCTTTTCATTCATTTGACCCTCTTTTGGTCCTTTCACTATTGCCGCTTTTTTGAGAGTCTTTCAAAGTGAACACAATGAATGAATGCTTAGAAGAGACTCTCAGGGGAACTTTTGCTAATGGGGAAAGTTTTGATTAGTGATTGTAGATTGAAGATTGAAGATTGAATCACCAATCAATCGTAGATCGGCCTCAGAAAGAGACAGGGTTTGCCAATTGTAGACAAAATTTTCTCAAGAGCAAGAACTTAAAACCAAAGCTGCTCTGGATGAATGCAGACTTTGAAACGAGATTAAAGAATATACAATTAAAGATAAAAGTTCAAAAGAATTTCATTTGAAACAATATTTGAGTGGGAGAAACTGTCCTCACATAAAAATGAACCAGTTTTAGAAAGGTTTAACTTGTTTATGGGCGATTTTCCCCTCTCCAATCTCCCACCGACAATGCCCAGTATGTGGTCGACACTTGGCGGCCAATTACCCCACTCTCCAATGCTACCATCCAAAAAAAAGAAAAAGAAGAGTTCTCTTTGACCACAGAAAGAGAACGATCCTTTTTGTCTGTCTTTTTCTCTTCAATCTCTTTGTTCTCTTCACTTATTTGAATGGCGGTCACTCCATACGATTTGGGCGATGAGCCGACAGGAATTTTTGAGTATTTGTGCATTTAATGACTCTGAAGAGAGCTTATGGTGAACAATAAGATATATTCGATTTTAAACCTGCAATTATTTCGTATCATTGAGAAATAAAAGAAAAGAGATTTATTCTTGTAAACTTCACGAAATTCAATCGCTTTGTTTCCTTCGTAAAGTCATTTTCCCTCTTTGTGGACACGGACAATAACCAGCATCAAGACCAGGTCCAGAAGAAAATCCTGGCGGACCAGACCAACCATTGTCTCCCTGAATTGATGTATCTTGATTTTGAATATCAGTAAAGCCAAACTCTTTTCCCAGGTCTTCCAGGAAACCCGATTGGCCCCATTGGTCCTGGTAAACCGGGTTTTCCCGGTCGTCCTCCAGCTCCCGGCACACCAACATCTCCAGATCGACCTTTTCTACCCGGTAAACCTTTGTGACCAACTGAATTTGTTATTAAAGGATTATTAAATTGTTATTTATTATTTGAACTGTTGTTGTTATTGAACTTACTTGCTTGAATCCCCGGTAATCCTGGTGGACCCATTCTGCCTGGGAACCCTTGTAGACCTAAAAAAGAACGGTAAGAAAAAGATCAATCTGGGGCTACAACCTGGCCTTCCCGAATTCCCAATTGGCCCTGGTGGACCTTGACGACCACGAGCTGTCGGAATGCCGTTAAATCCAGGGCGACCAGGCTCTCCTGTTGATCCTCTGAAAGGAAATTATTTTGCTTACATTGGCATTAACCTGAATCCCATTCTACCAGGAAAACCAGGCAATCCAGCTGGACAACGAACACATCCTGCACCTCGTTGTGGACAAGAAGCAAAAGGAAATGAGAAATAATTGTCTTTCCCGGGCATTCCACTTCGGCCAGACACTGAGAGTTTGTATTTTGAATGCAAACTTAAAACTAAAAACTTGAGTTCCTTACTTCCAGGCGCTCCAGGTCTTCCTCTTGGTCCTGGTGGTCCATGCGGGCATCGAGGTCTGACTGCTTCACACTGACACCAAGCTGGCAATCGGGAGTCGAATCTTTTTCGTTTCTAAAATGAATTTCTTCAATTTATTCATCGCTATCCTTATTTCCCAACCTCTTTTGCAACTCTTTTGTGTACCATATTGAGAAAGATATCTCTCTCCACAATACTCCGTCTTTTAATCGTCCCAATTTGTAAATTATCTTGCAACTCTAAGACTCCTGTCCAAGCTTGATCAGTTGAAATCTGTAAAAGTTCAAAAAATGAATCTAAACTTGAATAGTTTTTACCTTAAACTGTTCAACTTCTCCCAGAAGAACGTCCATTTGAAAGTCGAGTTCATTCTTGAGATTATTGAATGAAGTCAAGAGAAATAAAACAGAACAACTTGCTGTAAATGTTGAGAAAAATAATAAAGCTTTTAGAGATTCTAAAGTGGAAATCATTTGAAAATGAAATGTTTCTTGAAATTTTTCATCTTTATATTCGTCAAATGCTGTCGGCAGTGTAAAGCTGAAAATTGGTGGGGATTTTGTGCTAAAGATTGAAAGGTGTTGAGTCTAAAATTGTGACTTTCAAGCTTTATAAAAGCTATACTCACAGAAAGTTTAAATTTTAAAGAAAAATGAATAATTCAAGTAAAGAAAAAGCTTACCGTAAATACTGTAATAGTACCCCAGCCCCCTCGTACAGTCGCGTAGTCGCAAAAGTCTTTTAGTATTTTATTTTTCACCCGTACTTAGTAATTGATTAATTATGGATCTATGGCATTGAAAAGCAGATTTTTATCTTTCCATCAAAAATCAAGATTCACTTTTTTAAAATGCATAGTTTTCTTGTAAAGATGTTCGAAAGCTTTAGTGAAAAAGAAAAGAAATATTTTCTGTTTCGAGGATGACACTAATTATGGGAGGAGACATTGACGGGAAGGCTAAGAATTTATGACTTTTTCTCGAATACTTCATTGTGACTTTTAGAGAACAAGGAATTTCTTTCTTAAAATACCTAGAACTAGAAAATATTACTGATGTTTGATCTTCAATCTTCTAAATCTAAATACTTTTAATCCATTACTGTAACTGTTACTTAAAATTTACCCCGAAAACAAGGAATTACCTACCGTAAATACTGTAATAGTACCTCAGCCCCCTCGTACAGTCGCGTAGTCGCAAAAGTTTTTTAGTATTTCATTTTTTTCAAAGCGCTCGTACTTTCAAAAATGCGTCTTTGGTATCAAAAAATAGCCCTGAATTTCGGCTATTCTTTGATACCTAAGCGCGCATTGTAGCATAAACCAGTGTCGAGAAAACTCGTTCAAAACTAGACTACGCAACACTCCGCACCGTCCTTATGAGGGTGGAGTCCTATTACAGTATTTACGGTAGGTAAGTAAGAAATTCCCCCTAAGAAAAGAAAAAGAAAAAAAAAAGTAAGGTTTGGCATTTAGAATTCTAAGCTAAATCCTTTGCCCTTTTTAATTCTCTTAATACCTGATAGAGTTTTTTTTTGCTAAAGAAATCTTTTCCCTCTTTTCCTTTTATTTCCATTCCCCCTTATCAATCATTTCTCCCCATTTTTCGCTCAAAAATCGATTTCTCGAGATTATGAGATCTTTAAGCATACAGGTAATCTTTTTTATAATAATTACATGAACAATTGGAATAGAAGTTACCGTATTTTCTGTAATAGTAGTGCAGTCTATAATAGTGGTGCAGTCTGTAATAGTAGTGCAGGCAGGAGGGGGTTGAAAAAAATAGTAGTGCGCATTACTATTACAGAAAATACGGTATTGCTTTTTCAAAAATTTACAACAAGAACATTTGTTCATCATCAAAATACTCGGTAAACAGAAAAAGAGAAACAATTTTGCTCTCATTTTGTCCCTTTTGATGATTTTGATTCAAAATCGATTCCCGCAACCAGTTTCACCCATTCTCATTCAAAAAATATTCTTTTCAAGCACTCATATGAATGTCAAAATATGGGAGATATGGTATTTAAGGTTCGAAATACTGCTTTATCAATCAATCAATCAATCAATCAATCAATCAATCAATCAATCATTACAGTTTGATATCATTTGTTTAGCTTATTTTCTGTGCATTTCTTTTCAATTCAATCGCCGCTGATGAGCATTTAAATGAGAAACAATGCAGTACAAAATGCTCGGTGACTTTTGATAAAACGGTGAAGTGTTTTGATGAAACACTGCAATTCTTTCAACAAACTCTCATGGGAACGATGAGACAATATGTGCATGTACAGGTTTGTTAGTTTTGTTTTGTTTTGTTTTGTTATTTTTGTTATTTTTGTGAGAAAAATCAGATATCTTTATATCTTTCAGCAAGTGATCTCAACTTTGAACAACGCGGTCACATTGGATCCCGATGTTGCAGCCAATCATGCAGAAAACTCGATGAAAAAGGTTTCCTAATGGAAATTTGGCTATCTATCACCTTTTAACTAACGTTCTTTTCTAAATTTGCATGAAGAGTGATTATCATTTGCCCTTCAAATCTACTAAAAAGCAGTGTCTGCCCGTTCGTCCGTTTGTATGGGCTTTCTCGTCTTTAGGCCAAAACACTGAAATTCTTTTAAAAGTCTATATCTTATATATGTCGTAGCCGATGAAGGATTTCAGCCGATTAAGTTTCAGACTTCTTCGGCTAGCCGATTAAGTCTCAAAAATAAAATCTTGAGTTATGTATTGACTCAAGTCAATACCACAAACTCAAGCTCTCTAAAAGGCGCTTAAAAGCTAAAAACGCATTCTAAAGAGTGCGCATTTTATCATACTATAACCAAAGGCTATAAAAGGGCCCTTTTCGTCATTCATCAAAGGCACGGGTTTAATCGATCTTCAATCCGTTTCCGATGGAGAATTCAAAGTTTTTGATGGTCTACCAGGAAAGTTTTTGATGGTCATTTCACAAAGTTCGTCGTTTTGCGGGCATTGCAAAGGGAAACACAATTTGAAGTTGTCGATCATCTAATGGAAATATTCGGAACGTTTGGAGCCCCAAAAATTCTTTACTCCGACAACAGAAAGGAGTTCGCCAACAGATTGATAAGCTTTTACTTTTGTGTCCTATCGAATTTCTTTATGATGCTTTATATTGTTTGCTTTTAGGTCAAAGAACTCGTGAACCGGTGGTATTATTGTTTATTTTTGTTGTTTAGTTTGGTCGAAAAATGAAAAATGAAAAATGAAAAATGAAAAATGCAAAATGCAACTGCAAATAGAATGCGTTTTTAGCTTTTAAGCGCCTTTTAGAGAGCTTGAGTTTGTGGTATTGACTTGAGTCAATACATAACTCAAGATTTCATTTTTGAGACTTCTTCGGCTGAAATCCTTCATCGGCTACGACATATAAAATATAAGATAGTTAAGTTATTTAAAATCAAAAGAACACTGAATGGCACGACGGGGAGTCGAACCCGGGCCTTCTGGGTTGTAGACCAGCGCGCTCCCGACTGAACCACCGCAATGGGAAAACAAACCCAGAAAAACTCGCCGTTAACCGGGTCTTTCGGCTGATACCGTATTTACTCTATTAGTCGGGTCCTCTCTAATAGTGGGGTCGTCTGGAGGGGGGTTGAAAAAATAGTGGGGTCCTCTCGAATTGGAAGAAGATATTGGTAACGAAAGTGATACATCAATTGTTGATCTCTTGGATTAGTTCTTTTACTGTTTGTTAATGTTTTGCTACGGTTAAAGCTAAATAAAATATGAAGCCAAACTTGTTTTGTCAAGAATTTCGGAGAAAAATTGATATCTTTTCAATTTAAAACTTTGGTTTTATGTTCTTTTAAATTTCTCTAATAGTGGGGTCCTCTCTAATAGTGGGGTCGTCTGGAAGGGGATTGAAAAAATAGTGGGGGACCCCACTAATAGAGTAAATACGGTAACTATAATAATTCAGATGAAAATCTACAGTGAAAGCAACATGAATGAAATGTACTCGCCTGAGGATGCGAAAGATGTTGTGAGAAAACTGACTCTTGATGTGAATGCGGTGAGTTTAGGAAATCTATTAGACAAATAGGATTTCAGAAATTCGTCGATTTGCCTGTAACTTGTCCTGGTGGTTGTGAGACATCACTTTCTCCTTGGTTGCCAATCTTTATCGCTTCAGCTACTTTGAATATCGTCTTCTTCCTTCTGGCTGCTGGGACCATGTTGTTAGCGTTGGTTTTATGAATTTACATTCTATTGTCAAATATTAAACAGGATTCTGGTGTTTTGATTAAATCAAAATTATTGGGTTGGTGAATTGAAAACTGCTGGACTTTGAACTAAAATTTATTCAACATAAAACCATGAATTCATTCCAAATAATTTCCATTATTATTGACGAGTCCTGCCCATTTTACAGGCAATTTGCGGATTCCTCTTTCGTAGTAGGATTTTGGTTTGTGTGTGAGACAAGTGTGAGACTCAAAAATGGAGGACTGGAGATGTCCCAGTTTGAGCACTTTCTTCAAAAGAAACCCATTTTGGTGTCAATAGAAAAGTTGTAGAGAATCAAAAATTAGGCTTATAGCCAAATTTCCAAAAGGATACACTTAGTAGTTTCGCTTAAAATGCAAGTTTTGTGAAAATTCGTAAATTTGGCATTTCTTGAAAACCAGTTTTTGAATCGTTCTGAAAATTTGGATATAAGCTTGATGTTTGATTCTCTACAACTTTTTTATTGACACCAAAATGGGTTTCTTTTGAAGAAAGTGCTCAAACTGTCACATATGACAATAGCCCGCAGTTTTCAATTCACCAACCCAATAGTAAAGGATTAAAACAATAAATTCCAGCACAAAGAGAGAGGAGAGACAAGCAGCAAAAATCTTTCAAGAAGCTCTCATCACCACTCATGGAATCAAGAAAGATTAAATGTTTTTATAAATAAATAAACTTTCACAAAATATTTCAAGTAAACATTTGTGTGAACACCCGAGGATTACTCTTCAAGAGAAACTGAAAGAAAAAAGAGGAAAACCTTTGAATTTGTGTCTTTTCAATATTTACAGAAAGTCTATCTTTTGAAAAAGTGACTACATTTTACTTATTTCTAAATGAATCCAGCTTTAACTATATTTTTGACTTTATTATTAGCAGAGGTAATGTTATCAAAATTTAAACTGATCAACATTTTGCGATCAATTAGTTTTGCGATCAATCTTTTGGAAAGCTTGATCCAATCCATTTTACAAGGCAATCTTACTAAACTTTTCAAAGATTTGATTATGAAATTTACACAATTTCAGCCTCCTTTTGTCGCTTCCCAATTTGCTGCTCCGAACTATAAAATCTCGGGATGTGATACTCGTTGTGAGATCGATTCGGAGCAAGATATCGCTTGTTTCAATCAAACTCTCAATTTCTTTGAGAACACTTTAATGGCAACAATGAGGAATTATATCTATGCAAATGTAATAAGTTAATAAACTTTATGAAAAAATGGCTTTAGTTGAACATTGCTTCTTTTCTTCAATCAGTTGGGAACACAGAGCGACCGATTTTGGATCAATATCTAAGGAGAGCTTTTCACAGTATGGAAAAGGTCATTAAAAAAAGATTTTGAAAGTTTTCTTGTCTTTTTAAAATAGTGATCAAATTTAAATGTCAATTTACAGGATAAAGTCTATTATCGAAGTGATACCGAAGAAATGTACTCACCTGAGGATGCAACCGATGTTGTAACCAAATTGTCCGAAATAATTATGGTATCTTATAGATATTTAAGAGCATTTGTCCAAAATTTAAGTCAAAAATTGCAGAATGAACCCATTCCCAATTCCTCATCCGATGTTCTTTGCCCTATTGGTTGTGAAGAGGAAAAGAAAACATGGCTAGGCATTTTCCTCGCTTCACTCGCTCTCAACCTTTTCCTTGTCGCTGTCGGAATTATTTGTGTGATCATTACGTTAGTTTAGCAAAATTTGAACATTTTTAACAAGTAAAAAGCTAAATTTTGAGACCATCAAGGTTGCGTCGCTGTGTAAAAATGAAAATTGCGCCAAATGGAACTGCCATTTACCAAGGCTTTCGTTTTGTGCGAGTCTGGTATCAAAATGTAGCCCTTCAATTGGGCTACACGATGGTATAAAAAACTTTTAGAAAAACCGTTGTTTAGTACAAGAAAAATGACCGCAAAGTGAGAGCACCGACTGTACATCGCAATACTAACGTAGCGTCTTTTGTATGGGTGCGTAGTGTTCATCCTATCACTTTGCGGCTACTTTTCTTGTACTAAACAACGGTTTTTCTAAAAGTTTTTATACCATCTTGTAGCCTAATTGAAGGGCTACATTTTGATACAAGACTCGCACAAAGCGAAAGCCCTAGCAAATGGCAATTCCATTCGGCGCAATTTTCATTTTTACACAGCGGCGCAATCTTTATGATTCCTAAATTTTGATCAATTCACTTTCAGAACTTTGCGAGCCAACAAAAAAGCAGCCAGTTTCTACAAGAATATTTCCCTCGCAAACGAATTCGAAACGAAAAAAGAGAAAGTTAAATGAGAGAATAAATTTTTGGGTGTATTTTCTCTGAACTGAAAATGCCTACCATTTAATCATCATCTGATTATCTCAACAATCTCAGACATAACTTATAAAAACCAAAAGAAACTTATGATGTAAACCATTTGCTTAAGATGGAACGGCGAATGTACTTGAAAATAAACTCTTTTTACGCAACCCCTCTTTCACTCACTCTTTCACTCACACCTAAGCCTCACTCGTCATGCTTATCAGGGAAATTTAAGAATTCAGAAGGCTAAAAACCGAAGATACGCTTATTTCTCATTTTTTCTCACCCAGACCTTAACTTTCCACATTTGCCATTTGCCCCAGTTATTCTTAGAGCAGCAGCCAAAGGTCTCTATGAAGCAGTTACTTTATTTTTCCCTTCCAATTTTGGCCTTTTCTTCACCATTAACCGATTCACAAGTTCGTTCAGTTGATAAAAAAGGCTTAAAATATAATATAGTTGTGCCATTTAAAATAAAAAATAAAAAAGTCTATATTGAGTGGCACTACGGGGGGTCGAACCCGAGTAGTGTGGGCGCGCTCCTGACTGCGTCACGCCGACGAAACCTAACAAACCTCAAAACATCCCCAAAAACTGCCTTTAGACGGGTTTTCTGATTTAATTTGATAATTAGCATATTATTAGAACAAGATCCCGTTCCCGGGTCTCGGCTACAATCCCCCCTTCAAAACCTATTCGGGTTATTTGGATGCAAGGAATCAAAGTGGAAACTCGAATTGGCGCTTGTTTTATTGGTTTATTTCAACAATTTTAAGTAAAAAAATATTTATTTTATGGTTAACGGAGTCAAAGAATGATCCAGCAAAAGATCCACTTGCTATCTATTTGGCTGGAGGTGAGTGACAAGGGAAAACGCTTATTTATCGCTTTTTCTCACCCAGATCGTAACTTTTCACAATTTGCCCCATTTTGATCACTGGCTTTTTCGCACACAATCCTCCCAACTATGAGACTTTACTGGTTGATCCAACTCCACAACCTATTCAATTTGCCGCTTCAAACAATCCGACCGATCTGACTAGTCAATCACCTACATTCTCGTCGGTTACAACTCAACCACCATCAGCCAATCCAACCTCAGCTTCTACTACAGCTCAACCAGAGACAAAATCGTCTTTCACTCTTTTCTCTGCTCATTTAGCCATTTCTTTGGTGTTTTCAATGTGGAATTTTTAAAATAAGCTTTTAAAATTGTATTTGTAGCCATTTCCATAAATCTATAAGTTTCTTAAAGACTTATAAATAAAGATTTATTATGGAATTCTCTCCCATTGAGCTTTCAATTGAGTGAAGTAATCGTCTTGATTTGCCCCGGTGTACATATCCTGAAAATCTGTTTTTAGGCTCATTTGTTATGGGTTAACATTAAAGCAGAAGCATCTGTTCACCTTTCCGTTAACATCTTTGACTCGAATGTCCACAATCTCTTTCGGTCTATTCGGTTCGACATTGATACGCCTGGAAACAAATTCAACACTATAGAACGCTTGAAGGCAAATGTAATTGTTTTTAAAACACATTAAAAACGGTACAAATGACAAATAGCACCTTATTCTTCTCATTTTCCCTAGGAAGATCCTCTTTGCGAACTCGTACAACTGACGATCACAGAATAGCATCATTACCGTGAATTTGAAGAATTGCCTAAAAATCTAGTCATGAAAAATGCATTTTCTCACAAGGCCAAAAGCAAATTGAGCATAATCCCTAAAATATTGCGAATTGTCCACGATGTTGTGGTGAAATGACAAAAATATAGAAGCGAGTAAATGATGTTGTTTATGGCAGTGTGCAAGATGTAGAGTAAGAGAATCTAAAGGTTAATTATTTCAGAAATTGATTGAAAGCCTAAGCCTAAGCCTAAGCCTTCAATCATTCCTTACTTTCATCGATTTCACATTGACTATCAGTTGATACTTTTTGCTTAATGTGTAGCCCATTGAGTGAAGTTTCCGTTTTCGTCTCTCGTTTGTCCATGTCATCAACAAACCAATCTAGATTTTTGATTTTGTTCTACAGGCGAAAGAAAACTCCTTACAAGTCCTGTGACAAGAGAGACGCAGATTTCAATATTGTTCGAGATACCGCGACGGTAGAAAGAGAAATCTAAGGGAAGTTTTGAAGAACGCAAAGAAACTTTAGCTACAATCCAATCAATAATTGATCAGAACTAGTCACAAGTCCCATTTCTCACCAAACGTGAAGAAGCCCGCTAACGCGATTGAAACAAAGATTCCAAAAAGGATCAATCCAATGAAGTATGGCTGATAGAAATGATGTTCATATGTGGCAAAGCAAACAGTAGCCACAATACGCTCAATCATCACTCCTGCAAGACCGGCTAAAAGTGCTATTATCAATACCACAAGTTTAAATACAAAATAAATACAAAATTTGAGTCGCGTTTAAGCAAAAAGTTGGGTTTCGGTATAAAGGCCATACGAAAAATATCACTACTTGCACTTTTTCAACTTTGGCACAGTGAGTAGTGCGCTGGGCTCACGCCCACACTCCCAACTTCGACTCCCGGCTGTGTCGATGCACAACTACATATAGTTATAAGCCTAACAAACTAAAAATCATGTAAATCGGCCAACGGAGAGCTGAAAACTTGCGCATACAGACAGACAGATCGACAGACAGACCGGTGGACAGACAAACCGGCGGACAGACGGACAGACAGACCGGTGGACTGACAACAGGCGAACAGACAGACCGGTGGACAGACAGACAGACAGGCGGACAGACACACAAGTGGACAGACAGACACACAGACAGACAGACGGAGGGACGGACAGACAATGCTTTTATTTATAGTATGCCTTGATTTAACCCGACCGTTAACAAGCGTTATCATATAAGCCCGCGTAAATGAGGCAACTTGTAGCACAAGCGAACATGTTTCGGTGCCTAAAGATTTTCCTTCAATTCCCTTTGACTTTTCAACTCACTTTCCTGATAGATTTCACAAGCACCAGGCTGTATTTCATAGGCAATCATAACAAAACGAGAAATTCCATAGAGGTAAAAATGATAGAATCCCGTGTGAATAATCAT
The DNA here is from genome assembly GCA_958450365.1 of Mesorhabditis belari. Taxonomy (NCBI): domain Eukaryota; kingdom Metazoa; phylum Nematoda; class Chromadorea; order Rhabditida; family Rhabditidae; genus Mesorhabditis; species Mesorhabditis belari. The sequence goes on from CAUEEP010000915.1 coordinate 1,448,069, forward strand.
TAGTGTATTTGAATGAAAGACCTAGAATTTGAAATTGCTATTAGTTGATGTTGATGAGTTGATGATCTGTTATTGATCTACACTTACACGAGCTGCTGAAGAAACATAATGACTGAATGGAATGCTTAAAAAGGTCAACAGATAGATGAACGTTTCGAGGAGATAACTGAAGGAAATAATTGCTTCCATTTGATCTTCGTAACCAGCAGATATATTAATAAACATCAACATTTGAAGCTTCATTTTGAGAACTTGCGATAAGAAATTATTAGAATTTTAGACTAGCAATGGAAATCTGAGTTTCTGAGCAATGGAAATCTGAGTTCTGAGACAGGTGAATTTTTTTAAATCTGGCCTTTGAGGTCAGTAGATATCAGAATAAATATAAAAAATAAAGTTGTATGTTTTAGTTTTTATTAGTTTTTGAAAAATGAGGAAGTTGCTATTAAATGGAAATGTTTGCAAGGTTTTTCATGGGTAATATTTAGAGCCATCTTGAGAGAAAACCTGTAGTTATCTCTATTTTGGACAAAGATTTCTTTGAGTTTTTTTGCCAGATCAAACTTCATGTTCAATTTTTGATTTTCAACAAGTTTAAGAAAAAATTAGGTTTTTTGTGATATCTGGGGGAGGGGGAAATCTCAGAAAAAAATTAACTGGGAGGAGGAACCTTTTCCTTTCATTTTCCACTTGATTTCTTGCTTTTACAAGATATAAGACATTTTTTTCTTTATATAGACATTATAGACATTATAGGCACCCTTTGGGACAACCTTTGGGGACCCGTGCTGCAAGCTCTCTGCACTTGGGCAGATCCCGGAGGAAGTCAATGCTGCAAGCTCTCTAGGTTAGGCAACAATAAGCGCTTATAAACTCTAGATCCTAGAGAGCTTCCAGCACTGACCCCTAACTATAAGCGCCTATAATATAAGACATAAGACATTTCCCTCAGCTAATTTTTTTCTGAGATCCCCAGATAATGCAAAGTGCTCTAAAATTACCCGAAACAACCTCCGTTTGCTGTTATCCGCTTTTGAGTTGACTACCTTTGCTACTTTTTGTTTATTATGCAAATTTCGGAACCACTTCGAAAACCAAATTTGGTGCTTTCAGCAGGGTGGGGCGCCTGCCCACAAAGCTCCAATTGTCCAAGACTGGTGAGAAGAAAACTTCCCGGATTTCATCAGCTTTAGGCAGTAGCCATCATCATCTGACTTAAATCTAATGGATTACTCAACCCGGAGTGTTCTTGAAGCAAAGACCTGCACAGAAGCACTTTCGGGCATTGATTCACTGAAAAATCACTTCAGAAAGCTTGGGCTGAACTCGATCCTGCGTCTCTTTTGGCCAGCATCGATTTCCCAAAACGTCTCTCCGCTTGTGCAGCCGCTCATGGAGATATTTTCGAGCAAAAATAAATTAAATTGTTGAAAGCAATCTAGAGAATGTTTTTCTTTTCTTCAAAATGGAGTGGAATTGCTTCGAACATTACCCTACAGGCCCGATATCAACCTGAACATTTATGGTCCAGCGAAAACCAGTCCAGTCCAGTGATTGTCCAGCGAAAACTCAAAGGACAAAAATTTCGAAACAAGGCTGAACTATGGATTCATATGGAGTAAGTATGGATGGCGATCTCTCAACAAGTGTTGCTCAATCATCTCATCGATCTCCAGAAGACTACAAAAGATCATTCAAGCAAAAGCTGCTACAAAGTATTAAAGTTATTGTAATTTTTGCTAGTCGTTAACTCTTTTGTTATTTTTTCTGTTTTACTGTTATTCAGAAACTATACCACAATGGTAGAATTAGTTGCGAAAAGGTTTTCTCTTTAACGCTTATTTTTGTGAAAAATGTTTTTGGGAGACAATGGTTGAAGACTTTTTTGATGACTGTATTGCCAGAGATTATTGCACATTATTTTTATTTGATCGTTGACACCTTGAAATTTGAATGTTTAAAAAGACTAATAATTTATTTTAAGGCAAATCGTGTTTTACCCATTTTTGATCTCGATAAACTTTACGAAAAAACTTTACAAAACTTTTTTTGTGATCATTCGAAAGCCAAAAATCAAATGACTAATTGAAAAGTTTAAAAAATGTCTCTTGGGAGATGGATTCGTTTATTTCTGAAAAACTTTTAGATCAACAGACATACAGGCGGACAGACACACAGGCGGACAGACACACAGGCGGACAGACAGACAGTCAGCGGACAGACAGTCACACAGACAGACCGACAGCCGGGCGGACAGACAGCCGGGCGGACAGACAGCCGGGCGGACAGACAGCCGGGCGGACAGACAGCCGGGCGGACAGACAGCCGGGCGGACAGACAGCCGGGCGGACAGACAGCCGGGCGGACAGACAGCCGGGCGGACAGACAGCCGGGCGGACAGACAGCCGGGCGGACAGACAGCCGGGCGGGACAGACAGCCGGGCGGACAGACAGCCGGGCGGACAGACAGCCGGGCGGACAGACAGCCGGGCGGACAGACAGCCGGGCGGACAGACAGCCGGGCGGACAGACAGCCGGGCGGACAGACAGCCGGGCGGACAGACAGCCGGGCGGACAGACAGCCGGGCGGACAGACAGACAATGCTTTTATATATAGTAGATATGCTTTGATTTAACCCGACCGTTAACAAGCGTTATCATATAGACCCGCGTAAATGAGGCAACTTGTAGCACTTTACAAAACTTTTTTTGTGATCATTCGAAAGCTACAAACCAAATGACTAATTGAAGACTTTTAAAAGTCTCTCTTGGGAGATGAATTTGTTGATTTTTGAAAAGCTTTTAGATCAATGTAATGTTTTAAAATAAAAACATCAAGTACACATTTCTTTTACTTGATGACAACTCAATTTTTAACCAAATAAACCTGGAGTTTATGAAGTTCATTGAAAAGGCAATAATTTGATTCATTTTCGAGAGCGAAATATCGAATCAGCACCTGTTTTTTGGTGGAATGAAAAGGGGGAAGGGTTTAAAAGAGACTCGAAAATCAAGAAATACTTCATTCAGAAAGTAATAACGATGTTTAAACCAAATCGAGCATTTCTTCAAACAATCGATGTCATTTACACTATTATTTCCATCTTTTGCATCCTTTTTTTCTGTCTTGCAATCTATTTTTTGATCTTTCAAAAATCCCTTGCCAGTGCAAAATATAAAAGAGTTCTTCTCTTTCAATTGGTAAGTCTTTTTTTTATAATTCTTTATTGTCAAAGAGTTTTTCAATGTTGGCTGATCTTATTGCCACGCCCGGAAAGTTGATTTTCTTGATGCCAAATTTTTTGGGAATATTTTTAAATGGATTTGTTCAATCAATTGGAATTGTTATTGTATTATGTGTAAGTTAAATATATGTCGTAGCCGATTATGAATGAGTGGGTCTAGGAGCGTCCAACCATCAAGTCTTTAGTCTCATTTAACGCAGAATCATTAATAATTATGTTAAATTTTTTAAATTAGAAAGATTGGATAAAAAGAAAAAAAATTATGGGACTTCAAAGTTTCCTCTTGAGCAAACAGTTTTTTTGCTCTAATTTTTTTTCTTTTTATCAAATCTTTCTAATTTAAAAGATTTAACATAATTATTAATGATTGTGCATTGAATGATACCAAATACTTGATGGTTGGACGCTCCTAGACCCACTCATTCATAATCGGCTACGGGGGTCCCGCCGATTTTGAATGAAACGTTGTAGCGCCGGCAATTTGTAACCTAAACTCACAAATTTGGTACCAATCGACGCAGAATTGAATTCGCTACAAGATGATATAATATTGTCCTCATACATTAAAGGGTTGCTCTACTAGAAAGATTTACCAAAAAATTTCATTCATAATCGGCTACGACATATAAAGTATTGGGTTGGTGAATTGAAAACTGCGAGCTATTGTCATATGTGACAGCTTGAGCACTTTCTTCAAACGAAACCCATTTTGGCGTCAATAGAAAAGTTGTAAAGAATCAAAAATCAAGCTTATATCCAGATTTTCAGAGCGATTCAAAAACTGGTTTTCAAGAAATGCCAAATCTACGAATTTTCACAAAACTTACATTTTAAGCGAAACTACTAAGTGTATCTTTCTGAAAATTTGACTATAAGCCTAATTTTTGATTCTCTACAACTTTTCCATTGACACCAAAATGGGTTTCTTTTGAAGAAAGTGCTGAAACTGGGACATCTCCAGTCCTCCATTTTTGAGTCTCACACTTGTCTCACACACAAACCAAAATCCTACTACGAAAGAGGAATCCGCAAATTGCCTCTAAAATGGGCAGAAGTCGTCAATAATAATAAAAATTATTTGGAATGAATTGATGGTTTTATGTTGAAGAAATTTTAGTTCAAAGTCCGGCAGTTTTCAATTGACCAACCCAATAATAGTAAGTAAATAATATTTAAATAAAAGAATGTTAAGATAAGTGTATTTTAGTGTCTTTATTGGATTTTTGAAGGTTTATTCCTAGCAACTTATTTGTTGGGCTTTTGGATGAAAATCGAGTCTTTGCAAGCTGGAAATCGTCGTGTTTCTGCTCGATTGATCTCTTTTATGAAATGGTTATCGATTCTAGCAACATTCAGTTTTGTTCTTTGTCTGGAGTTGATCTTTATCGATGCTTTTTTCGAAAACTCATTTATAGTTGACGAAGAAATGGTGAGAGAGTTCTGTTTTAACCGAATTCCCTTCACAATTCACAGGTTTGCGCTCAATTGGATTCAATCTGTTCACCACTTTCCAATCCTCCATTTGGTTATCACCCAAATTGGAGTCCTCTTCAATTATTTGTGATGAAATTTGTCGTTTTTGAATTTATTTTAATTGGTATTACAAATTGTTTTGGATGTGTTTTAATCTTTGATGCTCATCGGAATTTGGGAAAGACATCAGCGAGCTCAAAAACGAGAGAATTACATAAATATTTTACGATTATGTTCTTCCTTCAGGTTTTATTCTGCTTTCTTCTTTACAAATACTTTAGACAAATGTGCTTTTTGTTTGCGTGGTTTTGCCGATTATCCTGCTTGCAACTGTTATCGCTACAAGTCTTATTCAAAATGATTTTCTGCTTCGTGGTAGGTGAAATTGTTATTAAATCAACGCTTAAATCAGCGCCTAAACCAGCGCCTAAACCAAAGCCTAAACCAACACCTAAACCAAAGCCTAAACAAGCGCCTAAACCAAAGCCTAAACCAGCGCCTAAACCAGCGTCTAAACCAAAGCCTAAACCAGCTCAAATCAAATTTCTCTCGTTCCAGTGATTTCTCTGACATTTCTCTACACCTCACTTCACTCTCCCCTCAACAGTTTGGTCGTGATTTTTGCATCTAAAACTTATCGCCATACTTTGCGACGTTTTCTTCTATCATTTGTGAGAAAAACTTATCATTCATCAACAGTCACTATTGAGGGAGTAAATTGATTGCTTTTAAAATAAATTTAATAATTTCCAACGAATTCTCAACATCAATAGACCAAAAATCTTGATTAACTTAACAGCAAAAACACAAAAGCGCTAGTCTCTGACTTTTTGTAGAATGATAGCCGGTTGAATGAATGAATACCAGTCAATTGTCTTTTTTGGTTCGATATTTCTCCACGGGAAGCCAGTTGTCATTTGTGTTTCTGATCCTTTCAAACTAAATACACCCAGCAATTCGAATCCTAAAATGAATAGGTAAACAGATAAAGTTGTTTCATTAATGATTCTCATAATCGCCTTTTTTTACCTTGCATAATCCACGGTAATCGAATCGATCCGTATATTCGGTGAGCATTCCAAACAAGGGCGTCATCACCTAGAAGTATTGGGTGAATTTTCATTTAATCTTTTTATCCTTCACCAACCTACGGGCAAACCAAGCAACATCACACCGCCAGGCTTCAAAAGACAATGCATTTTGGCGACTTCTCGAAGGTCACCCCATGGATCAGGAGTGTCACCATATCTAAAATCTAAGATACAGAGCTCTTAACCAGTCGGTTAAGAGGCTACTTGTTTTTGATTTCTATTTTTCCTTTATCTACCTTCCAAGTCCGCTGTGTTCGATCGATGAGAAACTAATCACGAAATCCCACTTCTCTTGAAAGCTAGAAAACTGTTGTCTTTCTAAAGATAACACTTCATACTTTGTCCAATTCTTTGCCAAATCGAGTGGATGAATCCAGCTGAGTGGCTGCTTTGTCTGAAAGATTGAAGACTAAGGTAAAGCTCAGGCTTTTCAGCTTACTCAAACAAACCTTGATCTTCGTTTTCTGATATTCAACAGTGAGCACAGCGGCGGCTCCGTGTCTCAATGCGTAAACCTCAGCCTAAAACGGTAAAAATTTGATTGAAGAGGAAGAAGCAGAAGAAGAAGCGGAAGAAGAGAAAGAAGCAGAAGAAGAAGAGGAAGAAGCAGAAGACGTTCTTCACTCACCCACGGTCTTTGAGATCCAATTACAGCTCCACTTTTTCCCTTAAAATACTCTTGAAAGTATGAGAGTGCTGAATAAACGACTTCTAAAAGAAAAAAATTTTCATCTTAGAGCTTTTTTTTTAAAGTTTCCAACTTGTTCTTTCTTTGTAAGTGGATCTCTGGAAAAGTTCAGCTTCTGGTAGAGTCATTAGTTCATCAACTGTATCCCAAACGGCTGCTTTAGGCACACTTTTTTCATTGTAATATCTGAAATTTAAAACCTTTCAATATATTAATGAATATCGTACGCCTTTAACAATGGTATTCTTCCATAAAGTGTATATTGATCTCTCAATTCATCTGGCATCTCTTTTGGCGGTTCCTCATAAGGATTATCCTTATTTGCTTGAAACCAATTATCCCAAACCTGTAATAAACAATTTTCTTGTAAAAAAATGATCTCTAACTTCTTCACAAGTGTTACCAATCAATCGCCCACGTGATTTGAATTCATCTTCTCTGAGAGTTCTTGGAAAGAAATGATCAGATCCTTTGACTTCAGTGATTTCACAAATTTTCTGCTGTTTTGCAATGGGAGCCACTGGTTCTCTAAATGAAATTACCGTAAATACTGTAATAGTACCCCACCCCCCCCCCGTACAGTCGCGTAGTCACAAAGGTTCTTTAGTATTTCATTTTTTTCAAAGCGCCCCTACTTTCAAAAAATGCGTCTTTGGTATCAAAAAATAGCCCTGAATTTCAGCTATTTTTTGATACCTAAGCGCGCATTGTAGCATAAACCAGTGTCGAGAAAAAAGCGTCCAAAGCTAGACTACGCAACGCTCCCCACCGTCATTATGGGGGTGGGATACTATTACAGTATTTATGGTGAGCTTTACCATATCGCCAAACGATTTTCCGAGTTCTGAGATTCGTTGACTTTACATTACAATCGTTTATATTTAGAATCGTTTGTAATCGTTACAATCGTTGCAATCGTTACAATACGTTACAATCGTGTATTTAGAATTTAAATATTGTATTTTATTACATTGTATTTCATTCGAAATCTATTCTAATTACAAAATATTAGGCTTTAAAAACGAATAGCTCTGAATAGCTCAAAATAGCCCTGAATTTCAGCTATTTTTGGATACCTAAGCGCGCATTGTAGCATAAGCCAGTGTCGAGAAAAACGCGTCCAAAGCTAGACTACGCAACGCTCCCCACCGTCATTATGATTACAGTATTTACGGTAAGTAAAATTTTATCATTTCAACTTACCGAACTTTTAATGGCACCTCATTTGTCAAATTCGGTTCAATTTGATATCTCAATAATATCAAAACCCCAATAACAATGACAATAGTTAAAAATGCTTTAGTGGATACAGAGGAAAAGTCTCTCATCATTATTGTTAGAAGTTTGGAATTAAAATCAATGCAAGAGTATTGAAAGAGGTGACAAAGGTTGAATGCAAATAAAAGAAATGGAAGAGATAAGACTTGTTTGAACACTATTTCCTTTTCTCTAAAATTTTTGGCGAGGGTTTCCAATCAATACGTGGCAATTTTTGATGCTGTAATTCTTGCATTTGAACGTTGTCCTTAAAGAAAAACATTAGATTTTTGATATTCTATACTTGACAATCCAAATTTGTTGGATCAAACGCGTGACTCATGGCT